>CABHPP010106864.1:0-25625 GCA_902168425.1 Peromyscus attwateri
ACAGCTCTTCAGTGATTGCTTGTAATAGGAAACTACAGATTTGTTTTAAACACTGCCAAGATCAAGACAGAACATTCCAGCATACAGTAGGGTTCTTGTGCCCTTCCCTAGTCTGCACCCACTCCTGGCAACCCCAGAGCTGCTCCGTCACCACGGATCCTTTGCCTGGTCTTAAACTTGTAGATAGAATCATGCCATAACTTCTCTTCATTTCTGACTCATCACTCAGCTTGACATCTGATGTTCACTCTCATGGCTCATACCAGCAATGTTTTTCTGTTGCCCAAAATATTCCGTGCATTAATGTAATTAGAATTTGTTTCTAAAACTGGTGGTACATTACTTTTGGGAAAACTGTGTATGTGAGTATGTGTGTGTATCTGTGTGTGTCCCCACCTTACTGCCTTGAGGTAGGGTGTCTCAGTTGAACCGGAAGCTTACCAGCTTTGCTGGACTGGCTGGCCAGCAAGCTCCCAGGATCCATGTGTCTTTGCCCCCCAGTGCTGGGTTCACAGACATGCACAGCGATGCCTGGCTGTTGACCTGATGCGGTGATTCAAACCCAAGTGCTTACACTTGCACAGAAAGGGTTCCTACCAATTGATCCATCTCCCCAACTCCTGAAAAAAAATTTCATCATTCAAAATCTAGGGAAAGTAGCGTTGTAGTGGCTATAAGAGCAAGCAAGCTGCCCTTCCTTAGAATTCATTAAGTAATGACTACTCAGTAGATCTTTATGCCGTTGCCATCCTTTAGGAGTGAAACTTATTCTTCTTGTTTGATTTGACTCTTTGGTTTAGGACAGTGTATATCAAGATTTACAAACCGAAAAGTACCCTATTGTGTCAAGTTCAATCCCGATGAAGACAAGCAAAATCTCTTTGTGGCTGGGATGTCTGACAAAAAGATTGTGCAGGTATGCCTTTTTTCAGTGTCTGTCTCCGTTGGGACTGGTGAAGAGGACAGAGCGTCCCCTTCATCCATGTGTGCTGCTTTGAGGGCCCTTGGTGTTCTCAAAAGGGAGCCGTCCGTTCATGGGCATGGGAACTAGGAGTCTCTTCAGGTTCCCAGGAGAGCCTGCTGGTTATCGTGTGTCCTCACCTCTGTCCGTCCTTCCCTCCTGTGGCTGCACAGTGGGACATCCGCAGTGGAGAGATTGTTCAGGAGTATGATCGGCACTTGGGAGCTGTCAACACCATTGTTTTCGTTGATGAGAATCGAAGATTTGTGAGCACATCGGACGATAAGAGCCTGAGAGTTTGGGAATGGTGAGTTTTCATCAGTGAAACATCTGACTTTATAAAGCGAATAAGTAAATGCATAAAAAATGAAATTATAGCCAAAGTCAAAGCCTGATAATATGCAGCTATTTGCATTTTTTCCAGCCAAAGTGTTTTAATTAATTAAGTACTAACAGTTGAAATCTAAACATACTAACCTTCGCAGTCTTTGGAGAATCCTCCAAAGTACTCGGATTTGAACTGCTGGTTTTGTGGTCATGGTAATTGTCATATTGTGGTATCACAATTCTTGTTTTTATTTTTATTATTTTTGTACATGTATGTGTGTGTAAGAGTGTTGGCTTGTGTTTCACTGCGGACATGTGGAGGTCAAGGACAGCTCTGAGGAGTCCATACTCCCTCATTGGAGGGTCTGAGATCGAACTCGGGTTTGCACAGCAGCACTTTCACCCACTAAGCATCTCGCCAGCCCCTGTTCCGTCCTTTATTAGATATCTTATTCATCTTTGCAAATCGACAGGCAAGGTGTAGGATGTTTGACTACATTTTGTTATGTGGGGATCACACATAAAGATCCTGGCCTCAGAACAAATCCAAAGAAAATACCAATGTAGTTAGCTTTTAGTTTTCCTAATGCCTGCTTCTAAATCATCCACGCTACAAGTTGCCCTGTATCATCAGCTTTAAACAAGCATTTTGCTTCTTGAATATAATCAGAATATATTCGATACTTTTTCCTTTTATCAAAAAAAAATGTTTTTCTAAAGTCAAAAAATACTTCAGCTGATATCATTAAGTGGCATGATTGTTTTATGATTCAGTTGCAAATAAATAAGTGGTAATCTTCCTTATCAAAATCAGTCCTTGGGTGGAACCCAGCTTGTTTTTATAGTCACAAAGCACAGCTCAGTGGAGGCCACAGCCTTGCAAGGACTCAAAAGTACACCTTCCTACCCACCCCTAGATGCTGCAATTCAACAGAAAGCAAGCGGCCTTGAACCTCAGCCAGGGCTTCCTCCTCAGTCTGACTGCCATGGAGAGCTGAGTGGGCTGAGCAGGCCCTTGGTATTGTTAAGACAATTGAGGGAATTTCAAATTTAATGCAACTTGCAACTTGTACACCAACACTGTAACCTTCAAGATCATCCCCAAGGACACTGGCTGTACTTTGTGTCTAATCTTAACATTTAGCTTCATTTAGCTTCATCCTTATGGGTCTGTCGTCAGAAATGGTGCTTCTTGAGACATTTAGCTCTCAGTGGGAGAGTGCTGGCCTAGCAAGGGCCACAATGAAAGAAAGGAAGAGAGAGGGAGGGGAGGAGGGAGGCTGTTTCCTACAGAAAATCTGGTGTGAACACTGGTGTTTTTGTTTGGATGGTTTAGCTTGGTTTGGGGTGTATTCACATGGTGTGTGCACACTTGTGAGAATGCACACATCCCGCCTGCATGTGTGCAGAAGCCAGACATGGACGTCAGGTGTCTTCCTCTATCTCCAGTCATGCCTTGCTATTACATACGTGCTGGGGATTTGAACTCAGGTCCTCACACTTGTACAGCAAGCGCTCTTAGCCACCGAACCAACTCCCCAGCCTGACACCAAGTTTGTGTGTGTGTGTGTGTGTGTGTGTGTGTGTGTGTGTGTGTATGTGTGTGATGTCAGTGGTATGATTTCACTTAAACATCCAGATGTTTGTATCTTGAGTTGCTGTTCCACTGAAGGAGAGTGCTGTAAGAAGGTGGTTAGAACTGAGATGCTGTACCAGGTAAAGGGCTTTGGACATTCATATTTTCTCAGGATGCTTTGATTAACTTAAGGTGGCAGTGTTAGCATCCTTGTTTCCCTCTCGGATCCTAAGAAACACTCCTAAAAGGCACACTGCTCTTTTGTTACAAATGATGACACACTGCAGATTTCTGTTTGGCTGTCACCTGTTATCAGCGGGTCTATCATAAATGACAGTACAGGGGTGGAGCTAGCGCTTTCTGTATGTCAGTCACTAGGATAAGCATTTTATATAAACTCTTTGATTTCATGTGCAAAGCAGTCTCATGAGATAGGTATGTTTATGTGGGTGGGGGTCCTTTCTGTATAAGGAAACTAAGATAGTGTAAGTGATCTGCCTAAGGGTATACAGGACATGAAAAGATCAAACTTCAGGTCAGACTGATTCCAGAACTTGGGTTTGTGGCTCTGTGGCTGGGTGAATGATGGGGAGACCTGTAGGGAGAGAAGGTAACTTGCATCTACTTAGTGGAGAGCAGACAGCTCGGGACCCCTCGGGATCTCTTGCAGCCTCTGCTGAGAGTACTGGCTGGTGATTCTGATGCCAGCACAGGAGAAAGGGCCCTAAACTCAAAGCAGGACTGAGCCCAGGCAGGAAGTTCCCAGCACTGGGGCTTCTGTACAAGAGGTGTTTTCCCAAACTTATAGGTCCTCTACCTCATTGTACCATAGAACCATAATAGAGGAAAAGAACCAGATGGTTCGTGGGTTAAGAACACCGGCTGCTCTTCCACAGAACCCAGGGTCAATGCCACCCCCCCACATGGCAGCTCAGAACAGTCTATGTAACTCCAGTTCAAGGGGCTGGATGCTCTCGTCTGTCCTCCACAGGCACCAAGCACACATGTGGTGCACAGAGATACATGTAGACAAGACACCCATGCACATAAAAATAAATACTTAAAACAGCCAGAGGAAGCTGGGCTTTCTTTAACAGTGCTATACCAACAAAGACTGTACGTAACGGAACTGAGAAGGAGAACTGGAGGTTATGGTAGATACCAGCAACCATGGCCTGCCTGCCAATCAGCTGGAAGCATGTCAGTAGGCATGGCGGTTTTGGTTTTGTCTTTTAACCAAAGGTATTTATTTTGGTAAAATGTTTTTTAAAGGAAATTTTACATAATTTAATAAACATTGCTGTTTATCTTTTATTTTTAAAATGCACAGATTTGTTAGCTTTTTGATAAGTTCATTTCCAAACCAGGTGATCTGAAATCAGTTCTACCGTTATTATAATTGAATCACAGTGTCTAAGTAGAAAAATGGTGCTGTGCTTATGACGTTTAACTATGCCTAGCAGGCATTCTTGCCAGAAATAATGAAGTTCCAAGGGTAGTCCAGAATCAGTTGTTCTTCTAGAGCATGGTTCTCACACTTTCTAATGCTACGACCCTTTAATACAGTTCCTCATGTTGTACTGACCCCAACCATAAAATTCTTTCATTGCTACTTCATAACTGTAATTTTGCTACTGTTATGAATTCTAATGTAAATATCTGATGAGCAGGAGATCTGCTATGCGACCCCTGTGAAGGGTCTTTCGACACTCTAGACCCACAGATTGAGAACCACTGTTACAGAGTCTACTGTACCAAGGCTCTGAAATAGAGCACTGGAGCTTTTGCTGTGTCAACTAAAGATGGGAACCTAAAATGTGGTTGATTGATTTAGAAAGTGCTCTTTAATCCATGTTATAAAATTCACTACCTCCTAGTGATGAATACAGAGAGGGGCACATGAATCCTTTCTAACAACTTGGATCATTCCGAAAGGCGCTTCTCACTGCACTTAGAAACATGCGCTCTGGGAGCTGACAAACGTCACTTCCCTGGTTACAGAAGTCTTTTCCTCTAGTCATCTGTTCCTTCTGGGTGTTGGGTAAATGACAGAGAAATCCTCATATAAAGTGAAGCATAATTATTTTCCAATTAAGCAAATCGTACCTTACGATTGAAATCTCTCTTCACCCCATGTTGTCACCGGATTACATTTCCCACACGTTACTCCACACAAACACTGTTAGTCCCAGAGGAAGCAGCAATACCAAACCCCCTTTCAGAATTCCAAATAATTTTTATAATTAAAAAAAATGAAAATGGAAAGTTACTTAGTACATTTCATTCTCAATTTAAGTGAATACTTTTGAATTTTGTTCTGTATTAGGCATTTTTTATCACATGAAGGTTTTGCTGCTCTGTATTTTGCTTTTTGTCCTGTTCTATACACTTTGGAAATGCTTTCCATGTAAACTGGTAGAGGCTTGGTAGCAAGCACTTCATCCCTGTGGCCTGGGCCATTATTTCTGGGCAGATGGAACTAGCACATGGATCCCTGCAGCTCTGCCTGTCACCCACACTCACCTCACTGCTCATGAGGTGATGAGCAGAGGTTGGCTGCAGGCAAATAACGTTCCTCATAGGCTTGCTCAGACAGCCTCTTCTGCCTCCCATGGTACGTTTGAAGATGAGTTCATCATTAAAGGATATTTAGGAATATAAGGGCCAAAGTTTAAGTCTCATAACTAGAAACTAGAACTACTGACATCATTATAGTTTTCATGGAAAGTCATTTGTAAAGTAAAAGCTTTTTAATAATAAACTCCAACCTGAAAGTTTAATGAAAAGCAAGTTGCTTTTATTTGGGTACATTTGGGTAATTCTTCTAAATGTGCTTTTGTGAATTACTCATTCTAATATGTATGCTATTTTCAATTTTTAGGGATATCCCTGTGGATTTTAAGTACATAGCAGAGCCCAGTATGCACTCAATGCCTGCAGTGACTTTGTCTCCAAATGGTGAGTTGGAACATAGACTGTGTTCTAGACTGAGCTTCTAAGGCAGAGTAACTGCTGGAGTCCTGAGAACTAGAACCCTGGGTGGGCAGCCAGGGTGTTGCCATCCTTGTGTAAGGAAACCTTTTCGGTCGTAGGAGTCATTGCTGGCATTCATACGTGAATCACCTCACCCACTCTCTTGTTTTGAAAAAGTAAAAGAATCTGTGATTGACAGTTAATGTTAAGGATTTGTGACAGTTGCTTTTTTGTTTCTTAGTTTTTAATAATTATCCTTCCAACACAAATCAGGTTCAATAAATCATTTAATAAGCACTTTTCTTTCAAGGGAATAGGAAATTTTGGTCTGAGTCTTCAAAATAGGAACATTTTAGCAATTTACCTATAAAAGGTTTTTTAAAGCAGTTTTGCATCCCTATTTGACACTCAGGGTTAGTTCCCAGGCACATTTTCCTTAGAGTTGGACTGTGGTAGCAGGAACAGGTCCCCACAGTGGAGAGCTTGTCTGATTACACTTTGTAGACAAACATGCCCAGATGTGATGGGGAACGTCATTCCTCTGGCCTAGACGGCTTTGTGAGCTGGTATGGGTGCTCACGTCTGGAGCCCCGTCTCCTTGTCAAGTTTCTGTCTTTCTCTGACTGCCCAGGGGCCACGCTTTGTGCAGCCCACTCACTGCACGGATGCACTTGGGACTGTTAATGGTGTCTTCTTTTCTTTAATGTGCATTAGTGGTTTGCCTGCAGGTATGTCTGTGTGAGGGTGTCTGTCAGATCCCCTGGAAGTGTAATTACAGACAGTTGTGAGCTGCCATGTGGGTGCTGGAAAATGAACCCAGGTCCTTAGCATCCAGGGCTCTTAACCACTGAATCATCTCTCCAGCCCTAATGGTGTATTCTTGTTGATGGCAGAGGCCCTTCTCTCCACCCCTCTTTGTGGGAGCCATTTTGCAGGGCCCACATTAAAAAGAAAGGGTACAGGGGATTGTAGGAGGGAAAGCTGCATCTCCAAAAGATTTTCTTCAGCAAAACAAAACAAAAAGTCAATAGTTTCCTATTCCATAATCCGTTATCTTTTAAGTAACAGATAATTGTGCTACAGGCATACTGATACCATCAAGTTCTCATGATGGGGTGAAGTGAGTGTGTTTTCAGAGCTATTCTGGAGGTAAACAGAGGACAGGGAGAATCTGCCCCTCCATCTGCCTGTCTGTGGCAGCTCAGTGACGGTTGGCAGGAACCCTGTCATTCTTAGAAAAACAGCCATGTCCATGCCACTTTGACAGTCCCCACACGTGTATATACACCCTTTGTTGTCAGGATTTAAAACTCCATGTACTGGTTTTTAAGTTAAATTAATTCCACTTAGCACGTTCATTAATAACTTAGTTCTTTTGACACTAAGCTTGGAATTTGTTTCCTTATTTTTAAAAAGTCAAAAGCTTTGATGTGAAGAGTACTAAATGACAATGGGATTCCAGGAGTGGAACCCGTTTCTTTGATAAAAACACCTCTTACCATGGCTGATTTACACACTTCACGGGTGCCGTAGGAACTTGCTTTTCTAGTACTAGAAAGTAGTTGAGCACAAAAGTAAAGAAAACTAATATATGTAAAATAAAACTTGAAAAAATGTTAACTCTTCCTCTAAAATATGCATTTTACAGGGAAATGGCTAGCATGCCAGTCGATGGATAACCAAATCTTGATTTTTGGAGCACAGAACAGATTCAGATTAAACAAGAAGAAAATTTTTAAGGGCCATATGGTAGCAGGCTACGCCTGTCAGGTGGACTTCTCCCCAGACATGAGGTGAGTTAAGTCTTCATACTCAAGTATGATGGGATGGTATAGTGTTGTTCAATAACAGTACTTTACAAATCACTGTGACTTGTGTAATTGCATGAGAACTGAGTCATCTCTCCAAAGGACAGATAGGACAGTTATAAAGCCAAGAACAAGTTCTGAAATTAAGTCTGGCTTTTCTGTAGGGTCTTCCTTCGGTCTGTTTTCTGATCCACTTAGGCCTGTGCCTTTTAACCGCCTAATGCATTCCTGTCTGCATCGCCATGACTTTCTCTCTGTTTTTCTATGTGCTATGGTTGAATGGATGCAAGGAGAATTCCTCATCCAGTGTTGGACAGACTACAAATCTTGTGTACAGATTTGTCCACACTGAAAACAGAAATGCAGCTTTTGGATATTTCTAGGTCACAAGAGTAAAATTTCTGCGTTCATTTTCCTCCTCTTAGTTAAGAATATATAGGTAGAAGGAATTCAGCTATCTGCTGGCTTTGTATGTTTAGCGTGAGAATTAGGCCTCAGCTTCCTATCTCTGATTCAGTCTTTGACATGTTCAAAGTGTATTGAAGCTGAAAATGTTTAAAAGTCCACTGGCTTCGTGAGAAACAGATTCCTCTGTGCAGTCTTCCTGTGTAGAAGCTATCTATAACTTTCTAACTCTGAGATTGGCAGCTCATCGGAGGGGAGGGGCTAGAGACGTTCGACTGCAGACTGCTTCCCAGGCTTATTCTTCTGAGAACAGTACATTCACATAAACTCTGTCTCTTCATTCATCTCACCAGTTTAAGGTGTGTGGGTAATTGGGATTTGTTTTCATTCCATTGCAGCTATGTGATTTCAGGAGACGGAAATGGAAAATTAAACATTTGGGACTGGAAGACCACCAAACTCTACAGTCGGTTTAAAGCCCACGATAAAGTGTGCATAGGTGCAGTGTGGCACCCACATGAGACATCCAAGGTCATCACATGTGGTTGGGATGGCCTCATTAAATTGTGGGATTAATGGGATTAGTCCTTTCACAATCTGGGATCATTTTTGATCCAGTGTCATATTTAACTATTTAATTATTAAAATGTGTTGGATGACAATTTGATTTCTAGGTAATCTTTTCATCTATGGCCTTATGAAGTTGACCCATGGTTTTTGTTAAGAGCGTTGTAAATGTGCCTCATGGAAGTTCATTGGCAACTTCATTTTGCTCTGTATAGATGTTATTTATATGAAGAACGACAACTAACTATATTTGACAGAGAGTTATTGTTGGCAGGCAGTTTCCATTTATCCCTGAGATGTCACTGAAAGGATTGTTTTTGGGGTCAAGAAAAAATGCCTATTGGCTATGGGATCCTAGAGGAAATGATGTAACTAGTGCCTCAGAAAGGCACCAGATGCTTACCAATCCAACCAGAGTGGAAGGGAAGGAATGATACAGTTGGGTATACTGAAGGAAGGCTGAAGACACTCGGAATTACTGCTCCTACCATGTTCACTGAATCAAGTTCTAGTCTTGTGGTTTCACGAGTCCCATTATTTTGGTGGCCTGTGATGTGTATTTTTACTCGTAAATGAGTGACCTTTCTTGGCTACAGCATTTCTCTAATTACTAAGCAATTTAAAATCCAAAGCAGCCCACAGTTCCTCCCTTGACTCTCTTCCTGATCAGGATGGACAGGACTGTACAGACCAAAGCAGAAGTGAGGTGTCTCTGAAGATGAACTCCAGGGAGCGAGCCAAGGCTTTGAATTTTACTTGTAATCACTGTCAGCAAGGACCTGGCTGTACCCTCAGAAATCGGGACCTCTAGGTCTCTGCTTCACCACTGCTACTAATGAATTCCCTCTGGCCAAAGTATAAAGGCAGAGTCCAAATACTACCTTGTAATTTCTTTGAAGTCACATTTTGTTTTTTATATTACTTTGGTTTTGCTTGTGAATACAAACAGTAAAACTTTTGAACGTTAGGAAAGATTAAATTTCCTTTCAGATCTTTGAAGAAACATTGACACTATAAGAAAATACCTAGAGTCCCCAGTTTGAGAGGCAGTAACCATGTTTTTTTAAAAAAATCACATACTGAACTTTCACTGCCAAGCCATGGCCATGTATATCTTCAGGAGGGTGGCACACAGGAGGAAAGAATCCATACGAAACCTTCCTGTCATCCCAACCACTATCTTAACAAATGTGAATTACTGAAGTGTGGTAAGAGAAAGACTTCGGCAGCAGGATTGCATGTTGTGAATCATAATTTCAGAATCTCAATTTCTCTTATTGTGTTTTTGACTGTTTCTAAACTGAGTAACTGTACATAAAAGTTTTCTCTTTTTTGAAAAGATCCTATTTTTGAATAAAACCTTCTTTTTGTAGAAAGTGCCATTGTGTCCTTTTTAGTCGTAAGTCTGTGGAGACACCGGATCAAATCATCTTCAGCCTTCAGAGGAACATTAGAGGTGGGCGTGGTGTGTTTAGTGTGTTAATGGCTTATTCTGATCACATGATCAAACACAACTCAGCACCCTTGAAGCATTTAGGGCATATAGACGGGCAGGATTGGGGTATACAGACAGGTGGGTTCTTTCCCAGCATAGAAAACCTAAAAGCATACTCTTGCACATTGTGAAACCTTCTGCCTCATTGCTGCAAGACTTTTGTCACACCCAGGACAGTTCTTCCTTGAAAGTTAGAATTGTTGACTGCTATAAAAGGTTCAACTAAATTAATATTTAAACACTGAAGTAGAACCTGGACTGTTTTGCCATAAGTAAACAGCCAGTTTTAAGCTAAGGAACAGGAAGTTCAGTCAAACAAGCTCTTTTTGAGTAGACACATTTTATTTGTGTGTGTGTGTTTTGAGACAGAGTCTCATGGACCTCAGCCTGACCTCAAACTCACTATGTAGCCAAGGATGTCTTTGAATTAATTTTCCTGCCTCTGTCTCCCAAATGCTGGGATCACAGGCATGTGACTCTTGAGAAACGCATTATGGGGCTGGCCACTAACCTTAAAATGTTTATAAAGTGCCTAAGAGAATATTGGCAGTGAAATGTCAACCTTTGAGTGACAGCCATGGAGATTCTAATAACAGCAACAATTGCAGATGCTCCTTGAAGATCAACTGGCTGGACTGTACATTTTGATTGTGTCGTTTGCCTTGATAGAAAATAGTGGATAGTTGAGGGGGCCATGGTAAGTTCATATGCCAGAAAGGAATGTAAAATGCCACCCAGACCCGCCAGCAGTCTTAAATGTGGATCTCAGTGTGAGAGCAGGGGAATACAGCTGCCATGTTTCATCAGATACATAATGTTCACACTTTAATGTCTCAGGCTAAGGCTGTGGTTTAAAGCAAAGATGTACCATCGTTTTACTGGCAGCATCCGCGAGCAGTGAGTCATAAAGTAGTTGATGTAGTATAGAGTAGACAAGGCAAGTACAGAGGAGCCAGTAGGAGGAAGGTGTCTGTCACACACATTGGAACAAAATTCATGTCATGAAACTCATGATCAGTGGGTAAATAAACAGAATGAACTAACGGAAGATTCAGTTAAAGTGAAAAATACAGACACACATAAAATCCCTGGAACCTTTCCTTAAAACGGAGAATTCTTGTTTCTAACTCAGACTAAAACTTTTGGTAAGCTCTCCAAATGATCTTCCAGCGAGACAGTACTAATGAAGTTAGGATCACAAATGTATCTTGGACATTTAAAAATCTGGGCTGTTTGGATAAAGAAATTGGATAGCCAAAAGTACATGTGGCTGCCTGAATGCATGTATGCACGTATATCACATGCTGTATCACATCTTTTATGTGCACAACTACTTCAGTAATTGTGGAAGGAAGCAACTTTCTCAGCCTGTTTTACCCAGAACTTAAGGAAAAGGGAATTACGGGCTTGAACCAAAAGTCTTTGAAATGGCTTTGTGTTCTGCAACAGTACGTGAGAGAACATTGATTCCACCACATCACCGTCCTCGTGTACTTTCTGTTGCTCTGATAAACACCACAGCCAAAAGCAACTCAGGAGCAAAAGGCCTTTTCTTCTTCCAGGTTACACCCTGTGGCCAACGGAAGCCGAGGCACAAGCCTGCAGCAGAAACTACAGCTGCTTACTGACTTGCTCCCTGTGCCTTGCTCAACTGCTTCCCTTCTCAGACCGCCCAGGCCCACCTGTCCCAGGGATGGCACCGCCCACAGTGGGCTTGGCCCTCCAGCCTGGATTAGCAATCAAGAACATGCTCCTCAGACACGCCTACAGGGCAATCTGATGGAGGCAGTTCCTCGGTTAAGAATCTCCTTCCCGGGTATGTCTAGGTTTGTCTCTCTCGTGAAACCTAACCAGCACACCTGGATTGGCTGCCTTTAAATGAGTGTTTCAGCTCCCTGCTCTCTAACTCCAGCATTTCAGATCTCAGGGGGTGAACTCAAATCTCATTTTCCTGTTTGTGTTGTAGACTAGGCTGGCCTTGAACTCACAAGACAACCGCCTGCCTCTGCCTCCCAAGTGCTGGGGTTAAAGGTGTGCGCCACCATGCCCAGATTAAACACTTTAGAATTTATGCTTTTTTAAAAAAATATTTTTCACTTTTGAGATAATTATATCATTTATTCCTTCCCTTCCTCCCCTCCAGGCCCTTCCATGAACCCCACCTTGTTCTCTTTCAAATTAATTGCCTCCTTTTTCAGTAATTATTGGAGGGGTGTGTGTGTGTGTATTCCAAAATACAGAAGTACAGCCTGTTCAGTCTGTGTAGTGTTACTTGTATGTATGTTCTCAGGGCTGAGCATTTGGAATTGGATAACCAGCTGGTCTGCTCTTCCCTGGGGAGACTATTTCTCCTGCTCTCGGCATTCCTTTGTGGCCTGTAGCTCTTTGTCTAGGGTGGAGGTCTCCTGGGCTTTCTCCTTCCACATTAGCATGTCTGTTGGTGGCGTCCTTGTTCAGCTCGTGTTGAGGCGGTCGCGTTAGTGAAATTCTGACATTCCTAGGAGACACAATCTCACAGCAAATTCTGCCCCCTCTTCCACATAGATCCCTGAGCCTTAGGTGTACTTGTACAGAGCACTGTACAAAGAGATTCTATTATAATGTGTGTGTGTGTGTGTGTGTGTGTGTGTGTGTGTGTGTGTGTGTATGTATATTATATTCCAATAGAAATATATGAGTCTTACATTAGTTTTAACTTTTTTTTTTTTTTTTTTTTTTTTTGGGTTTTTTTTTGATGGGTTTTTCGAGACAGGGTTTCTCTGTGTAGCTTTGCGCCTTTCCTGGAACTCGCTTGGGAGACCAGGCTGGCCTCGAACTCACAGAGATCCGCCTGCCTCTGCCTCCCGAGTGCTGGGATTAAAGGCGTGCGCCACCACCGCCCGGCTTAGTTTTAACTTTTTTAATTACCAGGTTAATGTGGGCAATTAATCTTATATTTTATTTAACATGTCTAAACTTTTATTTCAACATGTATTCAATTTTGAAAATTAGTATTTTATTTTGTATCCCAAGACCTTGAAACATTGTATTTTACACTGACAACATATTTCAATTCAAACAACTAAATTTTCATTTAAAAAAAAAAAACCTTTCAAAGTAAATTTACCTACCAAGTTGTTGCAAGCATTCTTTAAATTTTTTCAATTACTGAATCAAATGAATTTTATAGTTTTTAATTATGAAAATAAGTATGACTTAAAAGTCAGATCTTGGACTAAAAGTGAGCTCAGTGGAAGAGCATGTACTTAGCGTACACAAGGCACTGAGTTCGACTCCAGCACCTTGCACAAAAACATTTTTTAAAAGATTTATTTGTGTGTGTGTGTGTGTCCACAGATAGATGCTGGAAGAGGATAGCAGACCTCCTAGAACTGAAGTTACAGTCAGTTGAAAACAACCCAACATGAATACTGAGACCTGAACTCTGGTCCTTGCTAAGAGCAGTATGTACTTACTCTTAAGCACTGAGCCATCTCTCCAGGGTCTAAACATGGTTTTTAGTAAAAAGAAATTCAGTTGTTTTGAACTCCTCAACCATTTTTAATATATATTTTTTCTTTGAGCATTTCAAATATTTTTAATCCTGTTCTCTCCCCACTCCTTCCCCTAACTCCTTCCAGATCCACCCCTTACCTCCCCTTTCCAGATTCATGTCATTTTGTTTAAAAAGCTCTGAGTCAAATTTGTGCAGCCCGTATACTCATGAGTATAGGACCACTCACTAGAATGTTGTTGACCTAGTAGGAGTCACACCCTTTTTGAAAACCGGACTTTCCTTCCCCCAGAAACCATAACTGTCAATAGCTTCCCAGGGATGGAACTCCATGCTGAAGTGTTGATTGGCTTGATTTTGTGCGGGTCTTATGCAGGCAACTACAGGTGCTATGAACTCATGATTACAGTGATCTTGGTCCTCCTAACCTCTAGTTTAGATCTTCCCACCTTTTCTTCCTCAGTAGTCCCGGAGCCTTCCAGGGTGGGTGGGATACGGATGTCTTGTTTGTGGCTGAGCACTCCACCGACACTCTGCACTTTGACCGCTTGTGAGTTTCTGCATTAATCACCCTTCGTTGCCCAAAGAAACTTCTCTGACGAGGTCTGAGAGCTGCACTGTTCTACGGGTGCAGGGATACAAATTTAGAGGGCAGCTTGATATTGTCCCTTTAGCAAAATAATAGCAGTAGGCTCACTCCTGGGACCTATGAATTCTCCAACCACGAGTTCTTGGCAAGATTTACAGTACCACGCATTTCTTTTTCTCCTGTGGAGCAGGCCTTAAATCCAGTCAGGAATTGGGTGGTTACCCTGCAACATTAATGCAGCTATTATACCCACGGGTGTACCTTTCCACATTGGTCGTTATTGTTAGTTCACAGAGGTTACTACTAAGGCTGTTAGTGACTACCCCACCCCCAGAAGCCTACATAGCACTTTCCAGTACTCTGAAATGATCAGCAGGGATAGTTTCCCTGTCAGTACCATCTCCATGCGACCAAAATGTGTGGTGTTTTCAGCAATAGGGTCTTACTACCAAGCTCTGTTGGGCAAGCAAGAGCAATGACTGACGGTAACCTGTATTGGTTTGGGAGGCTCCAGGACACCCCAGCCAACAAATCAAGGAAAGGTGTATTAGCCAGGTTTCTCTAGAGCACTGGTTCTCAACCTTCCTAAAATGCTGTGACCCTTTAATTCAGCTCCTCATGTTGTGATGACCCCCAAGCATAAAATTATTTCCGTTGCTACTTCATAACTATAATTTTGCCACTGTTATGAATCATAATGTAAATATCTATGTTTCCTGATGGTCTTAGGTGACCCCTGTGAAATGGTCATTCGACCCCCAAAGGGGTCACAACCCACAGGTTGAGAACCACTGCTCTAGAGGCACAGAAGCAAAAGAATGAGTATACATATGAAACGATTTTATTAAGTCGCTTACTTTGAAGTCATAACAACAGCTGAATCACACCCAGGAGACTGAGAACTCTGTAGCTGCTTGGTTTTTGAGGCTGGGCGGCTCAGCAGTCCAAATCTCACCAAAGCCTAAAGGGTTTCTGGAGTGCGATTGGTCCCCAGTCACCCGTAGAAACCTGGCAACAATGGTTTTGATCCCAGTGAAGAAGGAGTCGTCATGGCACAGGATAAACTCACTCAGCAGTAAGAGGCAAGACTCAACGACCAGCAGGTGAGCCGCCTTCCCTCTGCCGACCCCTCTGTGTCTGGGCTGCCGACCCCTCTGTGTCTGGGCTGCCGACCCCTCTGTGTCTGGGCTGCTACTAGAAGGTGCTGCCCACATTTGTGGCGGGCCTTCCCACGTTCATTAAGACAAATTCTCAACCCCTCAGGTTCCCTTTACAGGTGATTCTAATTTTTCAAGCATCCTCTCCTCTGCCCTACCAGTTCATCTGCCTCCACACTTAGGCCTCCCTCTGCATTATTTCCTCTTTACATCGCCTGTGTTCTACAATCTCTCCGCCTCTAAGGTCTCTTCTTCTCACCAATAGTTCCTTTCTAGTTGCCTGGATTCTACAGTTATCCCAAGTTCCTAAACACACAAATTTGAAGAGGACCCATGTGATATTTATTCTTCTGGGTCGGGGTTATTTCACTCAGCATAGTTTCCAATTCCATCTATTTACCTGCAAATTTTGTGATTTCGTTTTTCTTTAAAGCTGAATAAAATTCTATTGTATCTAGGAAGCACAATTTCATTTATCAGTTGGGCTGGGCATTTAGGCCGTTTGCATGTCCTAGCATTTGCAACCAGAACAGCAATGAACATGGATGAGCATGTGTCTCAATCAACCACTTTGTAAGTGCTCAATGGCACCAGGTGCCCGCGGGCCACCATCCTGCACAAGTGTGGGCCTAGAGCCATTTCTTCACATAAAGAGTTCAGATGTCCACGGTTACTACCTCATCTTCTAAAGGATGTTCTAAGGCCCAAATTGCTCGTGGTAGAATTCATATGAGGACTTTTGATGTTCATACTGTCCTGTGTTATATGTTGGGTATTTCCTCCGATCTATCTCCAGGTAACTTTAAATTCTCCTCAGTTATGTCTAATCTTTTGAATCCATTAAATTTCTCGCTTCAGCCACCGTTTTCCTTTGCTGAGAGGTCTATTTGCACCTGTTTGTATGCCTACATTTTTTTCCTGCATAGTCTCTTGTTTTCTTAAGGTTTATATCGTCTTCTATGTCTTCAATCATGAACGGTTTATATTATAGTCTTTTTTCAAAGAGTTGTTTTTATTTAGGTATCTGTGTGCATATGTGTGTGTGCACGGGCCACATGTGCACAGGTAGCTGTGATCTACCCTATGTGAGTGCTCTGAGCTGAACTCAGGTCCCCTAGAAGAGCAGCATATACTCTTAACTGCTGTGCCGTCTCTCCAGCTGGCATTCTACATTTTTAAAAATGTTACAGAAGGATTAGAATTCATGGTCATCCTCAGCTACAGTCTAAGGCAAGCCTGGGATAGATGAGACCTTCTCCTGTCCCTCTGTGCTGCCCCCTCTGAAAAGGAGTGCCATTCAGTTACCTCAGTGTTTCATTGTCTGTTCTCTGCTTCATAGCACACCATTCATTTCCTTACTGAGTGTAACTTTTTAATTATGAATGGTCTCGTTCACTGAGGAAATTCTTAGTAGCCTGGGTTGGTGAAGAGTCCCTTCAAAGCATTTTGCATCTATCTTTACCATGTCCCCCTGGGGGGATCACCCCTAGAACCAAGTAGTTATTGTAACCCCTCAGCTTATAGGTTTGCTCACCTATGATTAAGATAAATTCCACTATTGCACTCTTTGCACAAGCTTGGTGTCTAGTTCTCATGGGGAGCTTCTGTTTGCACTCAGCCACAGCACAAGGTGCTGGTGGGGGTGAAGTCTTGTGACCATTTCTTCACTGAATTCATGCCCTCCAAGAATCTGGTCCTCCTGGAACTTCACAGATAACTGAAGTCCTAAGATATGACTAGTGTGGGGTCCTACTCTGCCTCTCACTCTAGGTTCTCTCTGGGCTTCATATGTCTAAAGATTTCGTTCTTGGGCATCCAGCCACACCTGCCCCGTACTCACACCTCCTACAAAAATACACATACACATACATGCTTGTGTGCATATGAAAGAGTCATTGGGGCTATTCATAGTTCTGTTTAGCATACTGCCATGTTATTGAGACAGTCTGAAAACAGAAGTAATAAACTAGTAGCACCCATAAAGCCTGAGTTCCAGTCTTAGAACCCTGAGTTTTTGAGACCCCAAAAAGCACTGCCCTTGGGGCACTTCTGCTTCCTGAAGAGCCATCAGAATTGGTTCCCTCTTATCTGGGCTTCTTTTTTAATGCATAAGTGTATTATATCCTATAACTTCCTTTCCTGGCAAATGCCTCAGTCCACTCGGTCCAGTCAAGCTTCTGGAACAAAATGCATTAGGCTGAATAATTCATAAACAACAGGTTTATTGCTCACCGTGTTAGAAGCTAAGATGCTCAAGAACAAGTGTGAGTATCTGATGTGGGATTTTTCTTGGCTACTGACACAGCACCTTCTTGCTGCATCCTCATGGTGGAAAGGGGAAGCATTCCCCCCCGCCCTCAGGCCTCTTTTGCAAGTACCCTAATTCCAATAAGCTCTACCCTCACAAGCTGCTCACCTCCCAAATGTCTTGCCTTCACTGCCAAAGCACTGGGTATTAGCTTTCAGGGTAAGTTTGGAAGGACATTCAGACCCAGCAGGCACACACAGTCAAGGTGTGATGCTATCATTGCCAACACTTGGCCTAATCACGGGATTCAAAATAATGAGATATTCCAGCAAGAAGAAACTTTTAGAAATCCAACAATCTAACCTAAAAGAAGGAAACAGACTGAGAAAGGTGGTGATTTGTTAGACAAGATGAAGCTAGCTAGCAGCAATGTCCGGGTCTTCTTGTTCCTTTGTCCCTACTGTCCTGCCCCCTCCACACAGCCATTTAAATGTACATCTTAGAGCTGAGCTTTACGTCAGAATCTTTGTGCTTCACCAGGACATTTCTGCTCAGTGGGTAAGGGCACCTAGAGCCAAACCTGAGGACCAGTATTTGATCCTGTGTTGAACCCAACACATGGTGGGAGGAGAGAACTGACTCTTGAAAGTTGTCCTCTGACCTCCATATGCACCCTGTGACACATGTCTGCACACATGTGCTAAATAAATAAACAATGTATGATTTTTTTTCTTCCTTCAGTGAGACAGAACCTGTTCCTAAAGACTTTCTCAGAGCCCCTTACATTAGAGAAGGCCTCCACCACTTCCCTTGCCCACAGAGAAATTTTCTTGGCTTGTACTTCAGCCTTAAAAATATATAGTGCCTTTTCCTACCTCAATTTTTACTCTAACTGCTGCCTTTATTATTTATTTTATCTTATAAAAGCAGCGTATCTTGACTCATTAAAGCTATATACATATGAAATTACTAAGTTGGTAGATTTTAAATATTCTCACAATGCTTACATATATCAAAATATCTTGTACACAGTAAATGCATATGATTTTGTTTATTAATTTTAAAGTGTCCCAGGAAATATTTTGGACATATTTATACAAAATAGAACAATTAAGCAAAATATGCTTTCCTAAAGAGCTAGCATGGCTAGTAATGTGGTCCTTAGTTCCAAGGGATTTTTCTTCTAGTGTAGAATACCAACTTCCTCATTATGGAGCAATGACAGGTTTGATGCATAAATCTAATTAATCCCATCAATAATAACCAAGAGTCAGATATCAGGGTAAAAGCCTGAAAGATCAGGGAAGCAGAGGAGCAGCTGCCAGTTGCTTCCTACCTCTTCCATTCCTCCATCCAAAAAGACCCTAGATCCTCTCTCTGCCCCACCTTATCACTTCCTGTCTCCTCTCTGTATAGACCTCCAGACCTCTATGGTTACTAGTGGCTAGCTCTGCCCTCTGACTCCAAGCAAGCTTTATTTGTCAGAACACAAACAAAATATCACATGACATTTCTCCTTTTTTGTCTAAATAAAAAGTAAAAGTTTTAACTAACATAGAAAAACTATATACAATAAGTACAATAACTATATACAATATATACAGGCAATAATATATTAACAGTGTCTAGTCCATAACATTTGAAAAATTCAGAGAAAATATTCCATTATCTATCCTATCTTGATGAGTCCAAAGTGCTGTACCTAATTCAATTTCTATCCTAACTTGTATTACTAACCCAAAACCATCCTTTTATGTCTCTCAACCTTATACACGTTACACCTCTTTTGTGAGTTTCTTTTCTGAGTCTGTTAACAAAAAAAGCTATATATATTATATTATATATTAAGTATAACTATCTAGTCTTCAACACCATCAGAGACCTGAGAAGGATATAGTATTACCTGAGTAAACAGGAAGTGCAGAGCAAACAACTTCCAAAATTAAGAAATGACAGAAGCAGCTGGCTGCCTGGACAGTCACCCAAGGTTCCTCTGTAATGTCTTCAGCCTGCAGGTCTAGAATATCTGACAGACTTTTCTATAAAGCAGGATTTTTGAAGGACTGTTCCACCTTGTCTTGGCAAAGTTCTGCAGTCACTTTCTTTTGTTTCCTCCTTGTCCAATTTGGACGGTATACTGTTAGTAGTCAAGGCAAGGGCAATTCCTTGCCCAATGACTAACTTTTGCCATGAAGAAAGTAAACTCCATATGGAGTTTCTTTGATGCCCATCATCTTCTCTGAAGTAGATTGGTGCTGCCAGAAGCAGACATGTCTTATTGTCATTAAAAAAAAGAACCTTATGTTATTAAAACATCTTAAATGCCATATTCTGTAAATCTCTGAAGTATTTGAAGACCACCTATCTACCTAAAATATATCTCTGTTTGATCTTGAAAGCATACCTAACATGACTCCAAGTTTGATTGTAATAGGTGACTACTAACCTGCACTTCTTTATTATCCTAAGTAATTTGTAATGATAACTTTCAAGGGTTAGGAATTTACATTACATTGTTAAATGAGCTGTATAGATACAGTACCTTGAACAAGAATAGAAACATATGTATAGTATGTTCTAACAAAAATAACCTTACATTTGTATCAATATACAAAAATATCTTAAACAAGAGTAGAAACATATATACAGTATAACAAAAATAACCTCAAATTTGTATCAATATACAAAAATCCATATCAATGTAAAATATTTAAGACTAGTAGTTACTTTTTTGGTTTAAAAGCAGATTCAATAATCTACCCTTTTATCCTATTTCTATATCACCCCTTTTTCTTTTTAGAATGAGATCCCTGAATCTAATTTCCTTTGTCCAGCTTTTTTCCTGACCATTACCATAATGGCTTATAACCAATCCCCCTAAATGATGACAAATATCCATAACCCACCGAATGACCAAAAACCACCCACCCTACCTCTTGGGAATATGAGCGTTGTGTTCTTAAAATTACTTCCTGCTGTCTTGGGGTGATGGCATTTTTAGGGGACCCTGAAAAAATTGGGATAATGGTCAAGTCCTGGGAGAGCTAGTTGTATTATTTGTTGTCCAGTTTCTGTGTAATGGGAAAATGCAGAGCTTATGTCAAGTCCTGGCTAGAGTAGTCTGTGAGGTTGGACCATCTGAACCAGCCATCTTGAAATTGTCCTGAGCAGTTTGTAGTCCAAAGCCGATCTTTGGGTTGTGTTTGTCAGCTTAGTGGCATTACTACAATCTGGGTGGAATCATCATTGTGGGTCCCCATCATCCTTTTGAAGACTTCAAAGGTTGCTGTTAGGCATGGTCATGGTTCACTGCAGAAAACTTAAACATTTTAAATGTCATATGCAGCAGATCTCAAAGAGGATAAAGGACCATAATTTATTATGTACAAATATGTTAAGTACAAAAAACTTAATTCCTAGTTACCTGATTGATAGAGATTCAAACGAAAAATCATGTACAGGAAGCTAAGTAAAGCCTTTTACTAGAATTAGTACTCTATATGACCATTAACATCATGACAAAAAGTTTAATATATATATATATATATATATATATAAATTTTGAGATAATATTTATACCTTAAGAAAAGCTTTAAAGAGTCCAAATAAAACCAAAGGATCATGAGACTAGTAGCAATAGAATAGTTCCTTAACTTTGGTTTTTCTTCTGTCTCATATTAGGTGGCTTTTCTGACATGAGACAGTGATTTTGAATTTCCCTTTTAATAAGCATGCTTGAATTTAGAGAAGGAGGGAGCCATGCTCCAACTTCAAATCCAGCCTTAATTTTTAATTGAACTGGGACTACAAAAAGACCATTTGCATTATGTGTCTGTAGAGAACAGTAGAAACAAACATTTGGGAAGATTTATGAAATTTTATCCCATTGGAAATGTGATATACCAATATGTCAATTTACTCTTTTGGGGGGGACATTTTCTTTAAATGATTCATCCTTTTTCTCCAGATGTCTCATTTGTCCAGTGGTCTTCAAATTCCTTTGCTGGATGCCTTCATTCTCCTGGAAAGACAAAAACAAAACCCTGCCCCAACTCTAGCTTTGGGGAGTTTCCCTTTTGACAAGTTATACCCGATCAAATGAAAATCATTTGTTATTCTTCTAAGTTAGTTTAGATTAGGCCACACTGGTTGATGAACTATCATTTCTTCTGATCAAGAGGTCTTTCTTGTTCAAATATAATCCTTATCAATTTTGATGATATCCATAGCTTTTCTTCTCTTGTAGAAACAAAAGCAAAACCTCTCCCCCAATGTATTGCATATCCTGGTTTCCATTCTGAGGTCAGCACATCTTTAAAGTATACAGGCTGATTTAATTCAATAGTTTTTTTTTCTATTATCCAATGTATCTCCACAGCTGCCATTCCTTTCTCATTAGCATTGAGAAAATTTAAAGTTAATAAAGCATTATGCAATCTATCTTTGGGGGGGGTCTTTATTACCCCTTTCTGTTTATTAAGCATATCTTTTAGAGTTTGATTAGATCTTTCTATAACTGCTTGCCCTGTAGGATTGTGTGGTATACCTGTAATATGCTTTATGTTGTAATGTGCAAAAAAAAAACCCTTTTATTTTACTAGAGACATAAACTGGAACATTGTCAGTCTTAATTTGTACAAGTATCCCCATGATGGCCATAACTTCTAACAGATGTATAATTACAGAATCAACCTTTTCAGAACTCAAAGCAGTTTCTCATTGAAATCCTGAATATGTATCTATGGTGTGGTATACATATTTTAATTTTCTAATCTCTGCAAAATTAAACATATCCATTTGCCAAATTTCATTCATTTGAGTACCCGTTGGGTTACTTCCTGCAGGTAGTGGAATTTGGTTATACAAGAAACAAGTAGGACATTTTCTTATAATTTTCTTGGTTTGTTGCCAAGTGATGGAAAAATCTTTGATATTGATATGGTCTTTTTAACGAAATACTGAGGCTTCTAGCGCATTTCCTACCAATAGTTGATCAATTTCATCATTACCTTGTGCTAGAGGGCCTGATAGAGCCATATGGGATCTAATATGTTTTATATACAAGGGATGATTTCTATTTCTGATTATTTCTTGTAACTGAATAAATAGCAAAGTCAATTCTGTATCATCTGTAATAAATTCATCAGTTTCATTATGTAAAATAACTCTTTCTGCATACTGAGAGTTCATAACCATATTAAGAGGTCCTGGAAAAATCTAACAATACTATGAGAATAGTGTATAATTCTGACTTTTGAACAGAATTATAAGGGCTTTAAGCTACTTTACTCAAATTTCCTGATTTATAATCTGCCTCTCCTGATCTGTTTGCATCAGTATAGAATGTAGGGGTTCCAGAAATTGGTGCTCCCCATACAATGTGAGGAAAATCCAGTTAGTTCTCTTTATAAACTGAAGTCTCTTGCTTTGGAGATATTTGTTGTTAATCTCTCCCCAAAAACTCACTTCAAGCTCTTTGCCAATGTTCATTTTCTGCCCATAAAGGGGAAATCTCAGCATTAGTAAAAGGTACTATAATTTCTGCTAGGTCTATTCCTGCTAATTGATGAAGTCTTAATTTTCCTTTTAGAATCAACTCAGAAACCTTTTCTCCATAGGTCTTTAATTTTTTTACTCTGTTTGTGTGGTAAAAAAATATCCATTCTAAGGCATTATTTTGCCCCTGTAGGGGAATGAAAAGAAGGTAAAATAACCAGACTGCAATCAAGCTCTGGATCCAAATGATCCACATGTGCATCCTGTAATTTCTTTTCTACCAAAGCCAGTTCTCTCTCAGCATCAGCTGATAATTTTCTTGGACTATTTAAGTCCTTGTCACCTTTTAAGGTTTTAAATAAATTACTCAGTTCTTGAGTTGTTAATCCAGTTGTGGGTCATAGACAATTAATGTCTCCCAGAAATGTTTGAAAGTCATTAAGAGTCATCAATTGATCTCTCCTGATTTGTATCTTTTAGGGTTGAATTTTTTGTAAACCTATTTTATAGCCTAGGTAATTCATAAAATCTCCTCTTTGTATTTTTTTTTCAGAAACAATTTGTAATCCCCAACAAGGCAAAATTTTCTTTACTTCTTCAAACATTTTCTCTAAAGTATCTACATTTGAATCAGCTGGTAAGATATCATCCATGTAATGGAAAATTATATATTGAGGAAGCTGTACATGAATTATTCCCAACAGCTGTCTTACAAAATATTGGCACAGGGTATGGATGTTTAACACCCCTTGTGGGAGAATTTTCCATTGATATCTCTTAACAGGCTGAGAATTATTATAAGTCGGCACTGTGAAGGCAAATTTTTCCTCATCCTGTTCTTGCAAAGGTAAGTAAAAAAACAGTCTGTTAAATCAATCACTGTAATAGACCATCCTTTAGGTAATAGAGAAGGCAAGGGAGTTCTAGGCTGTAAAGGGCCCATTGGCTGAATCACCTTATTAACAGCTCTTAGATCTGTTACCATTCTTCATTTCTCAGATTTCTTTTTAATAACAATACAGGATAATTCCAAAGACTGACTGATTCTACAATATGTTGGGCATTTAACTGCTCCTGTACCAACTGCTCTAAGGCCTGTAATTTCTCTAATGTCAAAGGCCATTGTTCCGCCCAGACAGGTTTGTCAGTTAACCATTTTAAAGGTAGGGCTGTTGGTGCCTTTGAAAAATCAGCAGCTGTTGTGCCCTGTTTGTGTTGAGCCCCAAATGATGCATAAATCAAATTAATCTTATCAATAAAAAATCGGGAGTCAAATATTGGGGTAAGAACCTGAAAGATTGGAGAACTGGGAGCGGCCACCAGCTGCTTCCTACCTCTTCCGTTCCTCCATGCAAAAGGGCCGAGATCCTCTCTCTGCCCACCTTATCACTTCCTGTCTCCTCTCTGTACAGACCTCCAGACCTCTATGGTTAACTAGTGGCTAGCTCCGCCTCCTGGCTCCAAGCAAGCTTTATTTGTCAGAACACAAACAGAATATCATACAACACAGGTTCCTGCAGAGCTATGACAGGCAGCCTCCAGGACCCGCCTCAACACTGTGGCTAGCTTCCCTTCCATTTGTCTTCTGTCTTACTTGTGACTGGGTACCGGGCACATTGAGAGCCAGTCCTGGGCGGGCATGTGTAAGAAGTGAAAGTCCAAGTGCCTTCTGCAGTCCCAGTGAGAAACCACACTTCTGTAGCAATTGAAATGCTACTAAGTGTATAAGAAACTATTTCTAAAGGATTGAGGTGAAATCAAGGACACACACACACACCCTGCCCCAGGTAAGGCCTCTGGCTTTGTGCCTGCCCCCATTGCTCTGCTGCCTTTACTCTGAGTCTTATTACCTGCTGTTAATGTCTGTGTCTCCCAGAAGACTATGCTCCATGAGAGTAAGGGCCACATCCGCAGCCTGGAGCCCCAGTGCCCACCTTGGAGCCTACTAGGAACCTGCTCAATAAGGATTCATTGGGTGTAAGTTTCCAATGTTCTTACAAACAGAATTTCCCAGTAAAAATACTTCATTGTTTCTTATTGCAGTTTTCTGTCATTAGAAATATTTTCAATACTTTTGGAAATTAGATGAGTTAGTATTTTTTTTTGTCTTGTTACTTTGTCTTTAGACACAGTTGTCCTTTTGTTGTTTATTATACTGAATTTGTAGTTCTCATTCCTGATTAGAAGATCCTAGCCTGGAGACCTTCTTAGCCTTGACCTTGGGGAACTGAGAGCTAGTTGATGCATTGGATAAATATGGCAATAATGGAGGTTCAGTTATTAAAAGATGGATCTAAGCGTTGGGTAGCAACACAGTCTTCCCCCTACCCTCACTGTCCTTCGTACTAGCTCCGAAACCAATCATTTCTGAGTCAGCGTGTAAACTACAGTATACTACACGCAATCCATAGTTGTGCAAGGAGTAGTTTTTATCTCGTGAGAGAAGGTAAAGTTAGATGATGTAAAGTCATGTCTATCAAGGATAGGAACTGGTGTGTGTGTGTGTGTGTGTGTGTGTGTGTGTGTGTGT
>CABHPP010106865.1:7395-20501 GCA_902168425.1 Peromyscus attwateri
ACCAGACATAGAACACCTGGAGGAAGGACACAGGAGTGAACCAGACACAGAACACCTGGAGGAAGGACACAGGAGTGAAGCCCCGAGTCTCAAGCTGAGAGGAAACCTCATCAGCCTTTTAACCTGCCAGCCCACAGACTCAGTCCTGACTGAGCACTTAAACCGTGACAAAGGAGAAAGGCGTCTACCTTGTCCTCGAAGCCCTCCAAAGGCACCGGGGTTCCCCATTTGAGGTCTCTGGTTATGCATCGTGGCTTGAGGCCATCTCGAAGCCAAGAACGAATAATAAATCGAGCATTGGGTGTCCAGTCACTGCCAGGCAATGTCTTCCCCAGCCAGTCCTCCAGCCGCTTTTCCAGCTGAGACAGAGAAACAGAGATGACTGAGGACTGTCTCAAAGGGGCTGCACCAAGTGAGTGAGTGCAAATGTTGTGGATAGTTGGTAATGAATACATAACTAAAATTAAAAGATTCATGACCAGGGACATCTGGGAAATGATTAACACACTTACTCAACAAAAAGATTACTAAGATGGATACATAAATATTGTCTGTGAAAGCAAGAATATATCGAAACTAAACTGAGTATGGCGGCATGTACTTTGATAATTCTCTAAACTGAGTATGGCAGCATGTACTCCGATAATTCTCTAAACTGAGTATGGCGGCATGTACTCCGATAATTCTCTAAACTGAGTATGGCGGCATGTACTCCGATAATTCTGTCTACTCAGGCAGCAAAGAGGAGACAATGGAGTTAGTCCAGAACTTGTGAACACTGGGCACACACTCTATGCTGAGTAGATTTATTTCAAGACTGTTTTTTAGTGGATTTTCTTTTTAAATTATTTTTCTATGAATATGGGTATTTTGCTTGACTGTAGTACACAGTTCCTAGAGAAGTCACAATAGAGCCTTAGAGCCCCTGGGACTGGAGTTACAGGTGAGTGATGCAGGCCCTCTCAAAGAGCAGCCAGTGTTCCTAAAGGCTAAGCCATCTCTCCAGCACCAAGCCCTTGCATTTTTTGAGACAAAGTCTTATTATTTAGAGCAGGCTGGTCTTGAACTCACTCTGTACCCCAGACTGGCCACAAATTCATAATCCTCCTGCCTATGCCGGCCAAGCGATGGGATTACAGGTGTATACATCATGCCCAGCAATACCCAGCACTTTTCTTCATTTCACATGTGTGTGTGTGTGCGCGTGTGCGTGTGCGTGCGTGTGTGTGTGTGTGTGTGTGTGTGTGTGTGTGTGTGTGTGTGGTGTGTCATGGATATGTGGCAGTTGTCTCTACCTGGTGAGCCAGCTCTCTAAACACTGTTCTATGTTTTTTCAAGACAGGACCTCACTATGTAGTTTCAAACTGTACAGGTGAAGATGGACTTGACACCCTGACCCTCCTACTGTTTTCTACTGTTGGGATTACAAACATGTAAGGTCCAGAAAGACTCAGTCTCTAAAAAAGATTAATTCCCAAATAGTCGTTCTGAAATCATATACATACAAGCAATACTAAGTGGACTCAATAGGCTGTACATTTATGTAATGAAATATATATATATATATTATGTATCAGAAACAAAGAAAAGGCCGTGGCGGTGGTGGCACACGCCTTTAATCCCAGCGCTTGGGAGGCAGAGCCAGGTGGGTTCGAGGCTAGCCTGGTCTACAGAGCGAGATCCAGGACAAGCACCAAAACTACACAGAGAAACCCTGTCTAGAAAAACCAAAAACAACAACAACAACAACAAGAAAACAAAACAAAACAAAACCCAAAGAAAAAGCCATAGACTTGAGAAGGAGCAGCTGGAGGGTGGAAAGGGGAGGGGAAATGATGAAACGTTAAAGAAAATTAACCCCACAGTGTAGGTGACTAGCTAAGGTGCTCGAAGTGTGTGCATAGAAGGAAGTATTACAAGACCATCAGGAAAGTGAGGCTGGGAACGGAGAGATGGCTCAGTGGTTAATAGCACTTACTGTTTCTCTAGAGGACCTGGGTTTGGTCCCCAGAACCCACATGGCAGCTCACAACCATTTGTAACTCTAATTCCAATTCAGTTCCTCTAAGACAGTGGTTCTCAACCTTCCTAATGCTGCCACCCTTTACTACAGTTCCTCAGGTGTGGTGACCCCCACCATAAGGTTATTTTGTTGCTACTTCATAAGTGTATGAATTGAAATGTAAATATCTGATATGCAGAATGAGAGACGGCTCAGCCACCCCTGTCAGCTGGTCAGTCAACCCCTCAAAGGGGTGGCAGCACACAGACTGAGAACCACTGCTGCAAGGGCACCGCACACACGTGGTGCCCAGGCACACACCCAGGCCAATACCCACACACATGAAATAAAAAGCTTTTCTTTTTAAATAAAAGTTGTTTTTTAAAAAGAAAAATATTATTGGAATTAAAAATTTAAGAATATGGGGGCTGGAGAGATGGCTCTGAGGTGAAGAGCACTGGCTGCTCTCCCAGGTCCTGAGTTCAATTCTCAGCAGCCACAAGGTGGTTCGCAACCATCTGTAATGAGATCTGGTGCCCTCTTGTGGCCTGAAGGGACACATGCAGGCAGAACCCTGTATACATAATAAATAATGTTTCCAAAAATTTGAACTATGGGGGCTGGAGAGATGGCTCAGTGGTTAAGAGCACTGCCTGCTCTCCCAGGTCCTGAGTTCAAGTCCCAGCACCCACATGGTGGTGGGAACCACCTATAGTAGGAGCTGATGTCTCCTTCTGGCATAAAGGTGTACATGCAGACAGAACACTCATATAGATAAATAAATCTTTAAAAAAAATTTGAGGGGCTGGAGAGATGGCTCAGAGGTTAAGAACACTGGCTGCTCTTCCAGAGGTCCTGAGTTCAATCCCCAGCAACCACATGGTGGCTCACAGCCATCTGTAATGAGATCTGGTACCCTCTTCTGGCCTGTAGACATACATGCAGGCAGAACATTGTATACATAATAAATAAATAAATCTTAAAAAAAAAAAAAAAAATTTGAACTGTGAGCTGGGTGTAAGGATGCACAACTTTCATGTAGCATATAGTGAGACCCTGTCTTGAAAAAAAAAGATAAAAAATAAAGTAAAGTTTTGGGTTTTTTTTTAAATTTGGAAAATGAGTAGCAGAGGAAACAGCTGGAGACAGTGGTATGTCTGTCTGCAATGCAGTACTCGGAAGGCAGGGGGAGAAGGGTCAGGAGTTCACAATCATCTTTAGCTTAAGAGTGAGTCTAAGCCCCGCCTGATCTACAATGCCGCCCTATGGGAAAACAGTCTGGGAAGTGGGCCTGGCACTTAACCCTGAAACACATCACCCTTTAATCTGTTACATCACAATAATGTGTTTGTTATTTTATTATTTTCTGAAATACAATCTTAGTATTATGTACCCGGGCAGCTTGAAATACCTGACTCTCCTGATCTCCTGCCTCAGCCTCTTTAGTGGAGGGTGCTGGGACCGACCGCAGGCAGTCACCACACTCAGCCATGTCTCGTTTTCCCAACACCAGTTACTGAACACAGTGACCTGAACAGACTAGGCAAGAGCTCCACCATAAGCTTTGTTCCCCAGCTGTATAAAAGGGTTACTAGAAATGAAAATTCTCTTCAGAGGACCCAAGTTCAGTTCCCAGCACCCACACTGGGTGATTCACAACTACCTATAACTCCAGCTCCAGGAGATCCGACACCCTCTTCGGTTACACACACACACATACACAGACGCACACACAGACACACAAAACAGAAAAAAACCAAAATAAAAAAGCTGGGCATGGTGACGCATACCTAAACATTAAAAGAAACAAAAACCACTTGAGAGCGGTTGGCTATCATGCAGCTGAGGCAGAGGGAGGGGCTGAAGAAGACCCCTGAAAAGCAGACTGAGGGGAGACTAACTCACCTTAGGTAAATCCAGGAACAGGTGCCGAGAGGACCTCACCACAGGGCGCGACCGGCAGACTTTGCATTGAGGTTTCTGTAAAGATAAATTCCAGAGAGGGTGTAATCCCGTGGGGAGCAGGTAGGATCAGAGCCGAGGTGAGGGGAAACTGGGCCGGCAAGCTGAGGGGCGTGGAGGGAAGGACCGTTCAGCCTCCCTCTAGAGTAGCAGCACAGCTCACAATGAGCCCACCACCCCACCCCCAGTGTGTGGCCTCCTTGCAACACAGAGACTTGTGTCCACACACTGTAGCAACGTTTGCTCCCAAGACTCTGGTCTCTGTGTTCTCACTCCATAGAGAAATAAGCATTCTTAGCACAGGTTAGCCACAGAGCACTGCACTGTTCACTCCATAGAGAAATGAGCATTCTTAGCACAGGTTAGTCACAGAGCACTGCACTGTTCACTCCATAGAGAAATGAGTATTCTTAGCACAGGTCGGCTACTCAGCTGTGTAAAGGAAAAGAAAAAAAAAAAAAGAAAGAAAAAAAGAAAAGAAAAAAAAAAAAAAAAGGAAAAGACACACCCCTTCTCCTTGAGGTTACAACCAGTAAGGGAAAGGTGGTGTGCCTGGGACACAAGCATGGGCCTTTATAAAGCCAAATGGCCAGAGATAATTCTGTAGTATAAGACTACACAGACACTGAGAAATGGCGGCAGAGGGAATTAACAGGAGAAGCTAATCTGATCTAAGGTTCTTTGGTTTGGGTTGGTTTTTTGAGACAGGGTCTCTCTAGGTAGCTCTGGCTGTCCTGGAACGCGGTATGTAGACCAGGCTGCATCTGGTATGTCCACAGGGACTCACTGGCCACTCCCTCCCAAGTGCTTGGACCGAAGGCATGCCCAGCTCTTTACTGCTGTTTGTGAGACAGGGTCTTAGAGGCTGACCTCAAACTCCAGATGGCCTTGTATCCACTTCCTGAGGGCTGGGATGGCGGTGTGTGCCACCCTCACGGCGGCTCTAAGGGGTTGTTCTCTTTTGATGTATTTATCTGATGTGTGAGTGTGAGCATGTGGAGCTCAGAGGACAACTTTTCTGACTGTTTTCCCTCCCACCATATGGAGTTCTGGGTTGCCAGGCTTGGCAGCAAACGCTTTTACCTGCTCAGCCATCCTGCCAACCCTGACCTGCGGTTCTCAAGATGAGACATCTCTTCCCAACTGCTTTTTAAGACGTCTGTAGGCACCTAAGTGTAGCAAAAGCAAACAGTACTGCTGCATTCAGCTCCAAGCCTCATTATCTTAATCTTGCCTATGTTCACAGATGGCACTACCATCTACCCAAGCCCCCTAAAACCAGGATCTCACTCATATTAGCCAAGTATTGTACTACTGAACTACATCTCCACCACAAGCTATCCTTTATCTGACTATCCAGCACTTGCTTTCTAACACACACCCCAAAGCTATTATTCTCCCCATTTCTTTGTACTAGTGACCTACTGTAACTAGTTTAACATCATCTTCTTGTAGTCTAGCCTCCAGAGCTTTCTCCTCACTCCTCTTTCATCCATCCCATCAGTTTTCCACACAGCAGCTTCCCACTCAACTAGACTAATATCTAAACTGCCTCAATGTCTTCCTCAATGTCCCCATGTGAGATAAACGCCTGTCTTGTCCATTCCCAGTCTAGAATTGGCCTATTAAAAGGACTCCAAAACATTTGTTAAATAACTGAATAATAAGTAAATCAACAACTAGAAATCAGCAGTATTTATGAAAAAAAGAATAACCTGTCAAGTGTGGTGACGCATGTCTGTAATACCAGCACTTGGGAGCCAAAGGCAATTTCTGGAGGCCACCCTGGACTATATAGCGAGTTCTAAAACAGCCAGAGCTACACAGAGAGACCCTGTCTCCTAAGAAGAGGGAAAAAAAGAATCATCTAAAGTAGCACTGATCAGACAGCCTAAAGCTAAAGTAAACCTGTCTGTGTCCCAGCACGGTGCTAACAACAGAGTAACTGCCCACGTAGAAATTAGCATCAGATCTTGGGTACTAAATATTAAAATCCTGGCCAGGCATGGTGGCACACAGTTTTAATCCCAGCTCTCAGGAGGCAGAAACAGGTGGATCTCTGAGAGTTCCAGAGCAGCCTAATAGATGATGAGAGAGTTCCATGCCAGCCAGGCTACACAGTGAAACCCTGATTCAAAATAGATAAATAAATAAAACTAAAAATTTTGAGTAAGCTGGGTGGTGGTGGCGCACGCCTTTAATCTCAGCACTCGGGAGGCAGAGGCAGACGGATCTCTGTGAGTTCGAGGCCAGCCTGGTCTACAAAGCACATTCTAGGACAGGCTCCAAAGCTACACAGAGAAACCCTGTCTCAAAACCCCCCCCCCAAAAAAAACCCAAAAAGTTGATGTGCCCACCAGGGCCCACGGCTCCAAGGGCAGTGAGATGGAGCCTGCCCACCAGAGCCCACCAGGGCCCACGGCTCCCACAGAAGAACGAAACTGAGCGTCCTTTCCTGTTCTTCTGAAGAGATAAACAGTTGTTTCCTTTGGGGCCCCTGAGATCTTCCTCTTACCTTGAGTTCAATGGCATTGATGAGCTTTCCACACTTGTCACACTGGTCACCTCGGGCCTCCTCGTAGCCACAGAAGGGACACACTCCCTCCACGAAGCGGTCGGCCAGGAAGCGCGCACACTGCTCACACCGCAGCTGCTCCACGGTGTCTTGCAGCACACAGCCCCGCGTCAGCAGCCTCTGGAAGATGTCCTGGGTGATCCTAGCCAGGCCAGCAAGCGGGTGAGAGAGGAGCCGGGGTGCGGACCCTTCCCCTCCTCTGCTGCTCTAGCAGACACCCAAACCCATCAGGCAGCAGGCCGCAGGAGCAGGCCACCTATCCCTAGGCAGAGCCCAGGGTGCTCTGGGAGCTCCAACTGCCCTCCGCACTCCACAGTGGTTCACTTGTGCTGACTTTCTGTTTACATATCTACACATTCTTTGGTTTGGGTTTCATCTGGTTTTGAGGCAGGTCTCACAGGGCCAACACTGACCACCATTTTGAACTGCTGGTCCTCCGCCTCCACCTCGAAATGCTGTGATTACGAGCGGTTGGCCGTAACCAGCTTAGCCTCCCGTGTCTGTACTCAGGGCTGACGTACTCAGCACCATCAACTGTCCATCTGCCTGCAGCACCAGGCGGAGAAAGAATGGATTTATGTGCTATAAATATAACAGGCAGGGACGGTTTTGTTTTAAAGACTCCAAGCTGGGCTTGGTGGCAAACATCGGTAATCCCTCCCAACCTCAGATTTACAATCTGAGGCAAGAGGATTGCCACAAGTTCGAGACCCGCTTAGGCTCTGTTTTAAGAAGACCCCTAGGCAACAGAGGAAGGGAAGTCCTCTCTCCCCTCCCTCAGGTGTTCCTTCAGGCCCCAGGCCCTGCTTGGGCTGCTGTAAACAAGGGACCTTCTCAAGGCCTGAAAACCACCCAGGGGACATTCCAGGGCAATGGTCAGAACCCAAGCTCAGCCTGGTCCCTAGTCTGCCACCCTGGTCCTGTCTCTGTCTCTTCTCATTACCCCTGCTCTTAGCTTCCAGTCCATTTCTGCCTCACTATGGGGAACCTACTTGGTCTGCTGTGGCGTGGTGGTGCGACCAAAAGTATCGAATGAGATGTTAAACCAGCGGTAGATGTCAGCGTGGATGGCGTGGTATTTGTCACAGATTTCCTGTGGGGTCAGACCCTCTTCCATAGCCTTGGTCTCTGTCGCTGTACCATACTCATCTGTCCCACACAGATAGAGGGTATTCCACTGGCGGAGGCGAGAGTATCTGGAAGAATACGGAGGGGGGAGGGGGGGTAAGGGAGGACTCCTCCAGCCCCTCCATCCTATTCCCTTGGGGCCCACTCCTCCCTCCGGAGAGCTCTCCTCCAGCAACTGGCTCTACCTTGCAAAGACATCAGCACTGAGCACACAGCCAATGATGTTTCCAAGATGGGGGACGTTGTTGACGTAAGGGAGGGCACTTGTGATGAGCACATTCCTTTCCCCAGCCACAGGCAACCTGGTAAAAAAGAAAGAGACTAGTCCACAGCAGAGATGCAAATATCATAAAAACTAACGTGTACAGAACACCGACAGACTAGGTGCCAGATCAAAGTCTTTCCTCACAGGGATCCAGAGGACTATAATCCTGGGGTTGCTAGTAAGGGCCCTGTTCAGTCAGCAAGCTTCACGTACGGCTCTGTGTACTGCACATACCCTATTCCAACAGCTTCCTCTCTTTCCCTCATGGCCTTAACTCATTCTCAGGCTCAAACTTCCCAGCATGTGTCTGCCTACCATTCACTGTTCCCAAGACGCTTCCCAGTACTGACCTCTCCTTACCAAGTTTTGTTATTAGGACCCCTCCCTATTCATTAGCTCAAGCCACTACAGCTTGTTAGCCCCATAGACGTAGAGCTGGGGGATCCTGGGTCAAGCTGACTAGCTAGATTGGCCAGAACCAGAGAACTCCAGAGTCACCAGCAGACCCTGAGGTCTCAGGAAACAAAATGGAGAATGATCAAGGAAGACAGCACGCACGCACGCACGCACGCACGCACGCACGCACGCACGCACGCAGAACCAATACTGTCTTCAGACACCATCTCTTCTCCAAAGCCATTTCTAGTCATGCCACTCAGTGTGCCGACGGAAGTCACTCATTACCCCTTTTTACTGCTTCACCCCGCTTGGCAGCTCAGCTGCACACATCCCCACCCCACCCCCCACCCCGGCACTAACACTTCCCCAAAGCTCCTGTCAACATTCCAGCCACTTTCTTTCCATGATCACTGGTCCCGACTCCCTCACTGTCTTCCCAGCGAAGGCGGCACACCAACAGGTGGTCTATGGTCAGGAACACTGCACAGCTGACTCCCTCCACAGAATCGTCTCTCTCATCCCTTCCTTGGCCTTTCTTCCCATAACTGGATCCCGCTAGCTGTTGAAGGTCAAGTTACAGATCTTCTGCAGGGACCCATCCCTACCAACTGGCCCTGATGTCTTTGCTGCAACCCAGGTCCTTAAGCACTCTGCACCAGGTTGTGTAGAGGTCCTTCTGCATCTTCCTGAAACTTTTCTTCTCATGGGTGTCCCAGCTACTGTGACACAGACAAGTGTGCCCTGGGTTCTATTATCCAGGTGTCCTCCTTATTCCTAGGAGTACTTCCAATCTGATGTCACAGGCGGTACCAAACCCTACAGCTACTAGCTTCTTACCCCTCACCTATGATAGCAAACTAGGCACAGCTCATATACAGTGTCAATACACATAACAATCTAACAGTTCTAACAACATGCTCTAATAAAAGTTATTTAAAACTCATGGATGGCCAGGTGGTGGTGGTGCCCACCTTTAATCCCAGTACTCAGGAGGAGGCAGAGGCAAGCAGATCTCTGTGGTAAAAAGCAAGTTCCAGGACAGCCAGGGCTGCTTGTGGATGGATATTTCTATAGAGTTTTTCCATTAAAAATTTTCAGACCTGGGCAAAACTTTGGCAAGCAGAACTTCAGGAAGGAATTTGGTGTGTAACTGTTGACTGGGTTAGTACAATGGTTCAGAACGCAGCAGGGGCTGGAGGAAAGCAAGCGAAGCACACACGTCCACACCTGCACCCTCCCTCTCCCACACACTACACACACGGCAGCGATAAGACAACCGAACTGGCTTATGAAGTCTATCTGTGCAGTACTGAAGACTGAACCTAGAGCCTCTTGATGCTCAGCAAGAACGCCTCCATCGCCCGGGCTGTCTGATCAGTGGGTGGTGGTTAACGACAGGGTCACTACAGCCAAGGCTGGCCTGACCTCCTGGTCCCCTCGTCCGCTGGGACCAATCTGCGTAGGACAGCACACCTGGCTCCCAGCCCTGGTCTCACCTTTTCAGACAAGGTCTACTTAAGTTGCCCAAGTTGGTCTTGAGCTTGAAAGGCTCCTGCCTCAGCCTCCCAAGTAGCTGGGATGACAGGTTAGGCCAATGCCGGTTGGCTCCTCTTCTGTTTAGGCATTTAAACATTTAGCCAGTACAAACATGTAAAAAGGTTTATCTTTGGGCAGACATGGTGGCACATATATTTAATCCTAGCACTTGGAGGCAGAGACAGAGCTCTGTGAGTTCCAGACCAGTGTGGTCTACACAGTGAGTTCCAGGCCAGCCAAGGCTAAACCTTGTCTTGAAGGGGATGGGGGGGGGGGGGGGGTGGAGGGACAGATGAGGGGTTAAGAGTGTGTGCTGCTCTTTCAGAGGACCTAGGTTGGATTCCCAGCACCAACATAGTGGCTCATAACCATCTTTACTCCAGATCCAGGACATCAGATGCCCTCTTCTGACCTCCATAGGCACCATGCATGCATGTGGTATCCACACAGTCAAAACACCCGGACACATAAAATAAAATAGATGAATCTGAAAGATTACTTTTGGAGTGGGACCGGAGTGCCACAGCACACACGGAGGTCAAAGGACAACTGCGTATGGTCTGTTTTCTCCTTCCACCTGATATGGTTCTGGGAGTCAAACCCAGGTCATCAGGCTTGTGCAGAAAGTGCTTTACGGCTGGGCGTTGGTGGCGCACGCCTTTAATCCCAGCACTCGGGAGGCAGAGCCAGGTGGATCTCTGTGAGTTCGAGGCTAGCCTGGTCTACAGAGTGAGATCCAGGACAGGCACCAAAACTACAAAGAAAAAACATGTCTCGAAAAACCAAAAAAAAAAAAAAAAAGTGCTTTACCCACCAAGCCATCCCGCTGGGCCCTCAACTAGGAAGAAGGGCCTAGCTTGGTGTGGTGGTACACTTCCATCGTCCCAGCACTCGGGTAGAGGCAAGACAATCAAGAGTTCAATGTCATTTTCAGCACGAGTCTGAGGCCAGACCCGGCTAAAAATATTTAAAAACAGAGAGGTCTTTGGTTTCATGATTTTTTTTTCCCTCACAGTGTCCTATTCTTTTCCTTCCTGGGACTTAATTAAAATTCATGAATATACAACTTGCAGCAGTTTTGGGGACACCTCTCTACCCTACTGGAACCAACATTCCATGAGCAAAGAGGGTGCCTGCTCTTCCCCCAGCAACCATTTCCAGTTATGAACCAAACCCCAATCTTGATGTCTACTCACACTGGCTGCTGCTGGGGCTGAAGTGGGGGCAGGCTTCCCAGACCCTTTTCCCAAGCAGTCACAGCCATGGCAATGTCCTCCTCAGACAGGGTAGCCAGCTCCTCCTCCTACGAAGAATAAACAGAACCCCTTGCCACATGAGGGGGGCCCCAGGGTAGAGAAACTCACCTCTTGTTCTCTAACAACTAAGAAGGTGGCCACAGTCAACATCCGCCTCCTCGCCACCTCCTACCTCAGGCCCTAAGACTCTATGAGGTGCCCTGCCCTGCTCCAAACCTCAGGTTCATTGCTGACAGGCCTCCCCTCAGGAGGGCGGGGCTGGGGCTGGGGCTGTTTTTGGAGGTAGGGGCGCAGAGCCAGGACACCCTGCTGCTTCAGCACTGTTTCTGCAGCTCGCTGACATGGCTCCTGGGTACTCAGTGTCTGGAACCAGCTTTGTAGGGCACCCAATTCCTCTGTAGGCATAGCAAAAAAAGAACAAACTTGAGGACCAAGACTGGGCAGGCAGGCGCGGACCTCCTTTCCTCTGAAGGTTTCTCCAGGCGCACTCCCCAGCTCTTTGGTCATATTCTGCTATAGTTCCCTGGTAGACAGTACCCTGAAGTGAATACTCAGTATCCTATTGTTCTCTAGCCCTGTACCAAACTTCTGGGTTGGGGATGAAGTGACATGCAAAACTCTCACCAGGGAGGTAAGCTGGGTCTTGCAGTAATGGATACAGTGCTCCCCACAAAACAATGTCAGCCAGAGACTCTGTGTCCTAGAGAAAGAGAAAAGTACACAGTTGAAGCACTCATGTATTTCCCAATGGTAATAGCAAATGTGTGCTTTTTTTTTGTTTCTTTTTGAAACATGGACATGTAGACCAGGCTGACCTCGTACTTGCAGAGATCTCCTGCCTCTGCCTCCAAAGTGCTGGAATTAAAGGTGCGTGCCACCACCCCTGGCTTGCTTTCTTTTTGTTTAAATAAGGTCTCACATAGCTCTAGTGGGTCTTGAACCTATGTAGCCAAGGATGACTTTGAACTTGGGATCCTCCTGCTTCTTCCTCCCAAGGGCTAGGAGTACAGGTGTGTGCTACCACACGCAGTATTTACTTTCTATGTGCCAAGTACTAGGTGAGACAATGTACATTTTCTAACATAATCCTCACAATAACTCTAAATAAGGCAGAAGCTATTACTTCCATTTCACAAATGAATAAAAAAAAAAAATCAAGGATTAGTGGTGGCGCACGCCTTTAATCCCAGCTCTCGGGAGGCAGAGGCAGGCGGATCTCTGAGTTCTAGGCCAGCCTGGTCCACAGATCAAGTTCCATTCAGGACAGCCAGGGATACGCAGAGAATCCCTATCTCGAAAAACAATAAGGATTAGAGAGTTAAGTGATCTGTCAATGTGACACTGCTAATAACTGGTTGTTGGGGTCTGAATACCATCTCCCCTCTAAGTCCTACATCATAAGCCTTCAACAAACCACACATCAAGACCAACTCACCCCGGCCAGGAAAGGACAGTTCTGACGACTCAGGCTGTGGTCGATGTGAGTCAGGGCCCTCCGAAGCGGGCCAAGGACATCTTCCCCTCTCTTCCCTTGAACCACTAGACAGTGTAGGGCAGCAGACAACACCGGCTAAAACGCAGGGAACATGGGTCAGGATGTTCATACCGAGGAAGAGCAGCCTGCCCTCCCAGGCCCATGAGTCTCACCTGCAGTTCTGTGGCTTCCCACTCCAGCCACTGGTTGGTAAGGTCATCCTGCTCCCAGCCAGAGAGCAGAAAAAAATACCTGCCGAGGGAGAGAATAGAAGTTAAAATCGAAGGGTTCCTTTTGTGTAGTTCATGTATGAACCCGCAGTGAAAGAGTGTTTTTGCAAATAAGGTCACAAAAAGGTCAGTGAAGCCGGCTATGATCCAACCACCTCCCCACACCAAGAGCCAATACTGACCGGCAGATCGCACTAGTCGAGAAGAGGTAGTTGCCACTATTCAGCTGCAAGACGGGGACCTTAGGCCGGGTCAGGAATGGTACCACACACTCTTGAG
>CABHPP010106866.1:0-18641 GCA_902168425.1 Peromyscus attwateri
TGAGTTCTAGGCTAATCTGATTTATATAGTAAGACCCTATCTCAGAAAAAAAAAAAAAAAAACCACCAAATAAAATAACTTTACACGTAAGAAAGAAGCTGTTTCTTCCTTTGGTTCTTCCAAGACTGTCTCTGCACTCTATTCTAAAGCTGCCTCTTTACTTTCACTCAGCTTGACTAATGCATGGTAATAATGGACACTAGAGAGTGGGGGCAGGATAGGTCTTCCTGTCTATCTCTGCTACTATCCACACTTGGTAGTGACTGTATTACCTTCTGGACTGTCCTCTCATGCTTCAGCAAGTGGTGTTGTTGCTTTTAACCACTGTCTCTTCAGAGTTCAGGGGAAATGGTTCCTGGCTGCAGATAGCTCTAAGATGCTTCACCATTCCTTGGTTGTTTCCCTTACCTTTGCCCACATCTTTCTAACTAAACTCTTCTTAAAACTTTGTTTGGTTATACTGGAGTGTGTCCTGTACTTCAAGTCAGGACCCTGGTATACTCAGCAAGAGGCAGAATGTAGATTATTAATACTAGCAGTCACTGGACATACAGAAAGGTGCAGAATCCTTTTACACATTAGAGTGATGAGGATATGGCAGTGGCTTTTAAAATAAATGTCAGGGAAATTAGAAAATCTCACTTTAATGCTATGCTCTGACCAAGGAGAGCTCTGGCCTTTCCAGACTCCTGGGGTGATAGCCTCTAAGCTCTTGGGATTTCTCTAGTAACAAGACCAATGGTGCTACACATGGGAAAGCCTTCATGCTACACCTGCAGCTCACATTAGAGCACAGTAACTCATGGAGGCCCCCTTGAACAATGCGGCATCGAGTCTTGCTTTCTGGAAAGGAGACTGGGATCAATCACACTGACAATCAATCATAAGAAATCTGAACTCTGGAGGCTGAGTTCAAGGGTTAGTAACACTCTATGATACTGCCATATACCAATTCCAGGAGGGCAGCATGCTTAGAGGACAGGAGCTTCCCAGGTAAAACCTTCCTAGATTCTGTCCTATGCATCTTCCCTTGGTTAATATGAACCTGTATCTGATTTCTCTTGTGTGCACCATTATAGTAATAAGCTGAATTATTTGTATGCAATGGTACACCCAAGAAGGTTGTCTTAGTTAGGGTTTCTATTGCTGTGAAAAGACACCACAGCAACTCTTTTTTTTTTTAGATTTATTTATTATGTATACAGTGTTCTGCCTGCAGGCCGGAAGAGGGCACCAGATCTCATTACAGATGTTTGTGAGCCACCATGTGGTTGCTGGGAATTGAACTCAGGACCTCTGGAAGAACAGTCAGTGCTCTTAACCTCTGAGCCATCTCTCCAGCCCCACAGCAACTCTTTTTTTTTTAAATTTTTATTTTATGTGTATTGGTGTTTTGCCTGTGTGACAGTGTTGGAGCCCCTGGAACTGGAGTTACAGACAGTTGTGAGCTGCCATGTGGGTGCAGGGAATTGAACCAGGGTCCTCTGGAAGAGTAGTCAGTGCTCTCAACCGCTGAGCCATCTCTCCAGCCCCACAGCAACTCTTATAAAGGAAAACATTTAATTGGGGGCTTGCTTACAGTTTCAGAGGTTCAGTCCACTATCATCATGGCAGGGAAAATGGCGGCATGAATGCAGTTGTGGTGCTGGAGGAGGAGCTGAGAGTCCCACATCTTGCAGGCAACAGGAAGTTGACTGTGACACTGAGCAAAGCTTAAGCAAGACACCTCAAAGCCTGCCTCCACTGTGACACACTTCCTCCAACAAGTCCACACCTACTCCAACAAAGCTACACCTTCCAATATTACCATTTCCTTTTGAGGCCATTTTCTTTCAAACCACCATAAGGGTTCTAACAAACTATTAACTCTTAGGATATTTTGGAAAACTCTCTAAACTTGCAATTGATGTGAAAAGTGAGGGATTCTTTACTTGACTCTGCAGTTAGCAAGAGTCAGAGTTTTAAGCAGGTTGGGAGCTCTGGAAGACTGTGTCTGTCTTGGTTTTGCTAATTCCAGGTCAAAGAGCAAGCATATTCATATTAAAATATAAATTTAGATGAACTTTCCTGCATTTGTGTTTGTGTGACTGTTATTTTTAAGTTTACGAGTGTTTTGCCTGCATGTATGTCTGTGTACCAGTGGCATGCCTGGCAGCTGCATGTGTCAAAAGAAAGCATTAGATCCCCTGGAACTGGAGTTACAGACAATTGTGACCTGTCTGCAAGAGTAGCCAGTGCTCTTAACCACTGAGCCATCTCTCAAGCCCCCTGTATTTATACAACTGAAACACTACTTACCTGAGGGTCCACTAACCACCCATGATACAAAGGAATATCTAGAAGATCGAAGACTATGCATTCTGGTGTGTACTCGAACACTCGCACCCCAGTGAATCTGACATTCACATCCAGGCCTGTCTGTAGTTTGTGCAAGATCGCCATAGCATCACTCATATTCTAAAAATACAAAGGGGAGAAGTAGAATTCAGAAGAGTAAGAAGTACAAAAAAAAAGTTGTATGTGTTGACAGGTGACATGAGCCTGTAGTTCCAGCAGGCTTCTCATTTGAGCCCAAGATTTCCAGCCTAAGGTAACACACCAAGATCCTGTTTCTTTGTTCTTTTTCTTTCTTTCCCCCTCTCCCTCTCCCTCTCCCTCTCCCTCTCCCTCTCCCCTTCCTTTCTTCTTTTCTTTCTCTTTCTATTTTCGAGACAGGGTTTCTCTGTGTAATTTTGGAGCCTGTCCTGGAACTCACTCTGTAGACCAGGCTGGCCTCGAACTCACAGAGATCTGCCTGGTTCTGCCTCCCGAGTGCTGGGATTAAAGGTGTGCGCCACCACCGCCCAGCCTAAGACTTTGTTTCTTAAAAAAAAAGAAAAAAGAAAAGAAAACTTCCCCTTTATCCATTATTCCCCTCTTCAACACTTTTATTTTCATTTTCTGATTTTATTCTTTTTTTTTTCTTATAGTCCTGCAGTACTAGGGATCAAACCCAGGGCTTTGTGCATGCTAGACAAGCCACATCTTCAGCCCCTTAACAGACTTTCACTAAGTACATACTGTATACCAGGCACTAATCTGAGTTCCATCGATACAATAGTGAATATAACAGGTTTTCTCCTGTCAGGTAATTAGCATGGTGCTACAAGAGAAAGCTATGTAAATGTACAATATGATACCAAGCATTAACCAGTAAAACTGAGCAGTATGAGGTTGTGCAGAGTGGCAGGAAGTAAGGATCTATTTTCAGTTTGGGAAATCTAAAGGAAAAGTCTGAAGTTTAAGGACTGCCACTTCAAGACCCAGGCTCAGCACAGCAACAGTTAAGGAGCAGTAGTGCAAATGTCTACAACATTATTATCAGTGGTACAAGAAGGAACTCCTGTCACATGCTATGGCACAAATGAACCTTCAAGGATGAAATAAGCTCCCCAAAGAGCAGATGCTTTATGATTCTGTTCTATATTATTGTAAAGCAACCACAAGGACCAGAACAGAAAGTAGAATGGAGGGCTCCTGGGACAGTAGGAGTGAAAAGTATGAAGTTATTGCTTGGTGGGTATAGAATTCAGCCTCATATGATGAAACAGTTCTAGAGCTCTCTCATACCTCAATGTGAATGTAGTTAACACCACTAAATTGTACAATTTAAAACGATGGCTGATGAATGTAATCTTATGTGGTTTTACTACAATTTAAAAACTAGAAATGAGCTCTTGGGCTACGAAAGGATACGGAAGAACCTAACTACATATCACTAAATAACAGAAGCAGATCTGAAAAGATCGTGATCCACATGTGGAATCTGGCTCTGGAAACGGCTGATCTGGCAGAGACTCTAAAAAGATCAGTTGTCAGCAATCAGGAAGGGAGGAGTACCTAGCAGCACACAGTGAGACATTCTGGTGCTGTGTTACACCGGTGGATACATTCCATCACACACTTGTCAAAAGCCACAGAATGTATAACACCAAAGGTGAAACCTAATGCAACCTATGGACTATGGGTGACAATCCTGTGTCGATGAAGGATTGTTAGTCCGAGAACTGAAGTTCCCAGAAAAAATCCACATGTTATAGATTCTTCAATGTTGACTGATTGGAACATGTAAACAGCTAGAATGTTGCACATCCGAAGCCCAAATTACCTTTAATCCCCTTAATAGGCCATCATCCTTGTGACTATTAGGTAAAACTTAGAAGTTTATCACTCTTCTAACTCCTGTTTCCTTGGATGAGACCATCCCTGTGTGTGGTCTAACATACTGCCTTGGTGTGGAAAGGTAATAATGGAGAAGCTGTATATGCAGGCTGAAGAGGAACGGGAGGCACATGGAAACAGCTGCCTTTCTTACACTTGATTGTGTGCTGAGTATATTGAACATGGAAAAAAAAAGAGGACAGAAGGGAAAGAGGGGAGAAGAGGAGAAAGAAAGGCCTCTTTGTAAACTAAGTTCTGGCCAGGGAGTGGTAGCACACACCTTTAATTCTACACTTGGGAGGCAGAGACAGGTGGGTTTCTGAGTTTGAGGCCAGCCTAGTTCACAGAGCGAGTTCCAGGAGAACCAGGACTACTCTGAGAAACTCTGTCTTGAAAAACAAACAAAAAACCCAAACCACAGTAACAACAGCAATAAAAAATCTACTAACAAAAGAACTGATAACAAAAATGAGCATATTACAATATTTGCAGAATCCAGTAAGGGTAGATTTAAATAAAGGAAAGGCGTTGTAGGTGAAGTCTGAGAGAGAGGCAGGAAACAGATCACAAATCTAACTGCCCAGATCAAGGAGTGGGTAAAGGTGCTTGCTGCACAAGTCTGACCATCAATTTCGTTGATGGAACCCACAACTGAAAGAGAGAACTAATTCCTGCAAAGTCATCCTCTTGACTTTCACTTGCAAACTGTGCCACATGTAAATGGATGAATGTATTAATTAATTAATTAAAAATAAATGTCACAAATCATTTAATGAAGATTATTTAAATACCCATTTTTCTGATTATTTTAACATTCAAGCCAGGCAGTGGTGGCACATGCCTTTAATCCTAGCACTCGGGAGGCAGAGCCAGGTGGATCTCTGTGAGTTCGAGATCAGCTGGTCTACAGAGCGAGATCCAGGACAGGCATCAAAACTGCACAGAGAAACCCTGCCTTGAAAAAACAAAAACAAAAACAAAAAACAAAAAACATTCAATATGAGAATAAACAGGATATTTCTCACAGAACAAACAAAAACCAATGCATGTGTAGTTCGAGCATTAGAGAGGTGGGAGCAGGAGGGCAGGAAGTTCAAGGCCAGCCTGGGCTCCATAGTAAGACCAAGTCTCAAAAAACAGTAAACAAATTTCCTACCATTCAATAACCATCAAGATTAATAAAACTGATAATACAGAGAGACATTTATAAACAAAGATTAAAGAGAAAATAGCTGGACAACTTCTTCCTAATTCCAAATTGATAATTATGGTATAAAAAATAAGAGTGAGGGATGGACGGCTGCTGAGACCCTAAGAAGAGGTTACTATTAGATCTTTAAAGGTGCTAGTAAAACTGTTTTAGATTTCCTCTCAAAAGTACTTCTAGCATAAGGAAGTATTTTCAATTTAAATACAAAACATACTTTTACTTATTTCAGACAGTCTTGCTGTGTAGGCCAGGCCTTGAATTTTCAGTCCTCCACCCTCTGCCTCCTGATCACTCAGATTACAATGGTGTGCTGTCACAGCCAACTTAAACCTAAGTATGTTTTACAAACACACTTGTGATCATTTAAAAACTTGTCAGGCTGAAGGTGCAGCCTGGTAGTGGAGCCCTGACCTACCTGTGTAAGTTTCATTTAATACCCTACAACTGCAAAAATAAATGGGTAAAATATAGTGATATTTTATTTGTACCGATGTGATTTGTATGTTAATAAATAAAGTTGCCCTGGGGTCAGAGCTATTAGCAAGCCATAGCGAAAGCTGGGCAGTGGTAGTGCACACCTTTAATCCCAGCACTTGGTAGGCAGAGCTAGGTAGATCTCTGTGTGTTCAAGGATACAGCCAGCATTGGAAACACACGCCTTTAATCTCAATACCAACCACAGAAGACCTGGAGGTCTGTATAGATGGGCAGGGACGAGGAGGTCATGTGGTTGGGTTTACAACCAATGAGAAGGCAGAACAGAAACTCTATAAAAAAAAGACAGACACAGGAAGTAGGTCTGTTGCAGAGAGGTAGGACAGCAGTGGCAGGAAGGGTAAGGTTTTTAATCTCAGCTCTTAGCTATCGCTCTGACCTCTTGGCTTTCATCTCTGAATTGGCTCTGTGTTTCTTATTTAATAAGACGGTTACACCTACAGTAAAATAAAAAGGAAAACCTGTTGCCATGCACACTGTGTTTTCTTACCCTTGTCTATCTGACAAGGCTAGGAAGTGTGCATTGTAAGCATGGTGCCTTTGGCAGAGGTCTCATGTGAATATCCCAGCTCTGTGTTGGTCTTTCCAGATGTAGGTCTGACCATGTCGGCTCATGTAAAGTCTCATTAAGAACAGGTGCCTGACCAAAAAACAGAACAAGACAAAACAATACAAAACAAAAAAACAACAGGTGCCTGACACCTGTGGGCTTAAACCAGGTGCTCAGACCCAGCATGTAGCTTGCTACACACTGTTCTTAAAGTGAATGGTAACACAGAATTACTTCACAAAATTACATATTTTAATATAAAAATTATGTCTATTACCTGTTCATAATTTACACGTTGAATTTCTGAAATTTCTTTTGGCTTCGCCTCAAGCATGTAATCCCCTGTAAAAAGAAATTATAAATTGCCTTTTAAAAAATATTCTTTCTGCTTATAAAAGATTTTAACTATAATTTTTAAACATTGTAGCAACAGCTTGCTCATGAAGTTGACCCCTCAGTTCTACCCAGAGAAAGTCAAAGTTAACTATTCGCCTTACATAGCTTTCAATGTATACATACAATGCTCATAAATGCTTATGAATTTCCCTTCCCTCTCTTCCTTTCTTCCTTTTTGGGGTACTGTGGACTGAACCCAGGGCCCTATTCATGCCAAGCAAGCACTCTACCCATTCTCTAGCCCCTTTTAAACTAATATATATATTAGTTTAAAACATATATGTGTGTGTGTGTGTGTGTGTGTGTGTGTGTGTGTGTGTGTGTTTCCTGCATGCATATCTGTGTACGACAAGTGTGCCTGGAGCCAGGTGGGTATTGGTGTCCCTGGAACTGTGGTTACAGAGGGTTGTGAGTTGCCATGTAGGTGCTAGGAATCAGACCCTGGTCCTCTGTAAGAGCAGAAAGTGCTCTTCACCACTGAGCCATCTCTCCAGACCCCCTTCTTTTAGTCTTTGAGATAAAGTCTAACTAAGTTGCCCAGGTTGGCTTGACCTTGCTCTGTAGCCCAGGCTGGCCTTGACTAGAGATCCTCCTGCCTCAGCCTGTTGAATAACTAGATTTACAGGCCTATGCCACCAGGCCTGACTTGAATCTTCTTTTTTATTTTCCATTTTACAATATATTTGAGCATCTTTCTATGACCTATAGCGATCCGAAAGAATGCACCAACTTCAATAGCTATAAATAAGTTAGCTACTTCTCCAATGATTTCATAAACCACAGATGCTACCAATCTGCCACTGAGGCACCCTAGTCACTGCTATCATTTTTTAATGCATGTATAACTTTTCAATATATGTGGCACCTTTAAAAATGTAGAGCACAATTTTAGTCTCTTTCTCTCTGTATGTACACACACACACATCTCTTAAAATTTTATTTATGTGTATGGGTGTTTTGCCTGCATGCATCTGTGCATCATGTTTGTGCCTCAGAGGCCAGAAGAGGGTGTCAGATCCCCTGGGACTGGAACTACAGACAGTTGTGAGCTATCTCCAGGTGGGCACAACTGAACTGGGTCCCCTGGAAGTGCAGCTATTGCTCTTGGTTTTTTGTTTCTTTTAGACAGGGTCTCACTATGTAGCCTTGAGTGGCCAGGAACTCACAGAGATCTACCACTTCTGTCTCCCAAGAGCTAGGAATAAAAATATGTAATGCCATATATGACTTACATTTTATTTTTATATTAAGATTGTGGAGTTCTTGTGTATTGAACCTAGGGCCTTGAACATGCACTAAGTATGTGCTCTACCATTGACCTACAGCTCCAGTCTACGTATTACCTGTGAAATTATTAACTGAATATGCCTTTTTCTTTAAATTATCAGTGTATTTATCATCACTTTATTGAGTTGTAAAAGCTCTTTTACATTTTTACCACATTTCTATGTAGCACGCGCGCGCGAAAGGTGTGGGATTCAGATCCCTCCTCCCACCATGTAGGTCTTGGGGACTGAACATAGGTGGTCAGGCTTGATGGCAGGTGCTTCACTCACTAAGCATCTCACTGACCCTAAAAGCTCTTTCAGAATGGGAGGAATCAGCACAATCTCTGTGATATAGTTAGTAAAGACTTTTTTCCTATAGTTTTCTTTTTTCACTCCATGACAGTTTTTTTTTCTATTTTTCTTGAATGGAAATAGCTATGTAGATTCTGGATTGGATGCTATGTTCAGAAAGATCTCTACCTCTTTAGAGCTTATAGATATTCACATATGCTTTCTTTAACCTTTGTGCGCTCCCATTTAAATGTTTAAATCTTTCATTTTAAATAAAATTTATTTTGATAGAAACAGTAAGATATGGAACTAGCTTCTTATTCAAGTAGCTAACAAGTTAACAAAACTACTTTACTATAACCTCTACTTCCTATTTTGAATAAACTTATAAAGACTACACCAAATATTCTGTTAAGCTTTGCAGCTCTGAAAGCAAAAGAATTCCTATAGATATCAATCTTTATTTTAAGACAGTTACACCTGCAATGACTTAATCTACTTATACAGAACTTCAAAAGTACTAAAATAATTGCTTTATGGAATAGCATATGCAATTTTTAAATTATATAGATTGGTTTGTATGTACTAGGGAATGGATTCTGGGTCTTATGTATTTAACAGTTTCATCTTTGAAATGCTTCTTTCTATTTTGTCCAGGCTGCCTCAAAATTATGGTAGTCTGAATGCTGGGATTACATACATGTACCATGAAACCTGGCTAGGTTGAGATTCTGATATAAAATTTAGCTGAAAGCAAATTTATCTGTGAGCAAATTATATATTTATTTATATATGTATACAAATTATATATGTATATATAGTTATAAATATATATATATATTTATTTGGATCATGGAGAATGTGAGTGGTCTGCTTGAATCCTGTATTTCATTTGTGTTCCATGCTCATTTTGATGAAAGACTGTGTGTGCTTTTCCTAGCTACCATGTTACATGTTAGTTGGTCTAGGATGTGGAACATCATATGAGACAGTTTTAAATGATGTGCTTGCAGAGACAAAAGCTTGGGCACTAAAGACAAGACTTTTGATATTTATAACATTTTTATATATCCTTCCATATGGAATATATTTATTGACTCATTATCTTGTTTGTTTTTTCTGTGTTCTTGAAACAGGGTCATATTTGTAGGCCAGGTAGCCTTGAAATCATGATTCTCCTGCCTCGGTCTCTCCAGTGCTGGGATTATAGGTGGGTTCCACCACACCTGGCTGATTTACCTCAATGAAGAAAATATGACAGAGTAATGAGATGTCCCTTCTATAATTAGAATAAAAACACTACAGCTTTCATCATTGTGCTCGCTACTGCTCACTCTGAGGACAGCCAGCCTCCATGTTGTGAAGCTCCTCATGCAGAGGTTCCTATGGCCAGCAGTAACCAGGTAACCAAGGGCTTTAGTACCACAACTCAAGAGAAACCGAGTCCTGCCAACAACTGTATGTGTCAATAGCCACCAATTCTCCATAGCTGCATAGTCACCTGAAGTGTCAGTGCTGATGGGCACCATGTTTTCAGCTTCCTAAGACCGTGAGTGAGGCTGTCACCCAGATTCCTGACCCAACAATACCATGAAATAACAAATGATTATTGTTTGGGATGATTTATTATATAGCATAAGATAACTAGTGTACTAGGCACACAATGCTGGAACCATGTAGTTTAGGGAGAATTTGTAATCTAAGAATCTGATTGGTCTTGTGTGTGGATGCAATGGAGATCAAACCCAGAGCTTTGTTGAGTGCTAAGGTATGCCCTACTACCAAACTAAACCTACAGCCCTTATAATCAAATCTTTTTAAAAAGAAGAAATTACCGGGCAGTGGTGGCGCACGCCTTTAATCCCAGCACTCGGGAGGCAGAGGCAGGCAGATCTCTGTGAGTTCAAGGCCCACCTGGGTTACAGAGTGAGTTCCAGGAAAGGCGCAAAGCTACACAGAGAAACCCTGTCTCAAAAATCCAACAAACAAAAAAAAAACCAAAAACATAAAGGGTGCTTCTTTTCCACAGCTCTGGAGCCTACAGAGACATGACTGCCAGCTCCAGGACAGCCTGGACTACATAGCAAGACCTTGTTTCATAAAACAGAAGTATTTCTTTTCTTTTCTTTTTTTCTTTTTGTTCCCTTAAATATTTTTGCCTTTTTTAAAGTTTTATTTTATTTTTAAAATTATGTGTGAGACGGCTAGAAAGATAGCTAAGCAGTTAAGAATATATACTAGTCTTGCAGAGGAGCTGAGTTTGGTTCCTGCACTCATGTCAGGCAGCTCACAACTGCCTGTAACTCCAGCCACAGGGGATCCAATGCTGTCTGCTGGCCTCCATGGACACTGTACTCATGAGCACACGTGTATGTATGTGAGAGTGCACAAGTGTATACACACACACACACACATACACACACACACTCTCTTAAAATTTAAAAATGTTATGTGAAGATATATGCATGTGAGCATGGGTGCTTGCAGAGGCCAGAAGAGGGTGTCAGGTATGGAGTTACAGGCAGCTGTAAGCCACTTGACATGGATGCTGGGACCTGAACTCAGGTCCTTTGGAAGAGCAGTATATGTTCTTAACCACTGATCCATCTCTCCAGCCTTTTTTTTTTTTTTTTTGCTTGTTTTGAGACAGGTGCTCATTATGTAACCCAGGCTGGTCTTGAACTTGGGATTCTCTTGCCTACCTCCTCTGCAATACAGGGATTACATTATGCACCACTCTGTCCAGTGTATTTCTTTTGTGTGTGAAAACTTGAATGTGTGGAGGCCAGAGGTCAGTCACTGCTGTTGATACTTGTGAAGTCTCTACCTTGAGTTGGAGTCTAGCGTGTACCCATCAGGCTATGACGGTTGGCCAGGGAGCCCCAGGGAGCTGCCTGTCTCAGTTTCTCCAGCACTGGAATGACAAGTGCTATTCCATTCCCAGCTTTTCCCATGCATCCTTGAGGCTCAAATTGGTGACCTCATGCTTGTACTGTGGCACTTTACTGAGCATGTCGCCAGAACTCTCAGCATATTTGTTGGAAATCAAATCCATTTTTGTCATGGTTTAAAATAAATATTAGGACAAAGATGTGTTACTCTTTAAAAACTAATAATTTGGTTGTACAAAAACCATATTTCTTATTCTTGAAAATAGAGAAATCTCTATTTCCCATAGAGACTAAATCAAGAATAAAGTATAACAAAGGGTAAAATGAAATAAATGCTTGAATCTCAAGTGGTTTTGGAAACAGATAATGAAGGCTTCCAAACAGCCTCTGGAAGGAGCTGTCTAAAGTAGGTTCAGAACTTGGCAGAACTTGGCAAGGCAGCTCGCTCTCTCTCTCTCTCTCTCTCTCTCTCTCTCTCTCTCTCTCTCTCTCTCTCTCTCCATATGCAAAAGCAATGAGCCTTTATTGCAAGCTCAAGCTTAGGCTCTCTGTCCATTCCGACAGAGCAACTGGATCAGGGAGCACCTCGAGCTCAGTTGAGGCAGGGTTTTTAAGGAGTAAAGGATGAGGGGGTAGGGGAACTCTGGATTCAGATGGGGGCTGAACTCCTGATTGGGCAGGAGTGGGGCAACAGAAGTCTTGTCAAACAGCGATTGGTACTGGCATTGCTTCAAGAAAATTGGCAACCTATATACAAGTGATGTAAGTTATCCTTAATATTGTAGAGCATTTAGCATTTGTTTGTCTCAACTCTGATTGGTCCACCACAGGGTACAGTTTGTGGCTTTTCCTGGTTATTGTAAGGATAAAGTCTAGTCTCAGTATTGCCTGCACACTGCCATGTCCCACCACAATGATAGTGGACTATACCTCTGAAACTGTAAGCTAGCCCCAATGAAATGTTTTCCTTTATAAGAGTTGCCATGTAATTTTAAAAATGTTACATGTGTATAAGTGCATGTGAGCATGGGTACCTGCAAAGGCCAGAAGAGGGTGTAGGTCTGGAGTTCCAGGCAGCTGTAAGCCACCTAATATGGATGCTGGGACCTGAACTGATAGGTGAGCAAGCGCTCTGAAGGGAAAGAGGGCTGGCACTGCAGCTGGGCAACAGAACACTTTTCAAGCATATGCAAGGCCCCCATGAAACAACTGAGTCAATGAGTGGGGTTTTTAAATGGGTTATTTTAAAAGATGAATATGTCAGATTTGTTTTAGAAGAAAATATGTCTGGTAACTAACAAGATTATAAAAAAAATCCCAAGTTATATAATGTGTGGTTTCCTATAAAAGACCATAGGGATGTATATATGCACACATATCTATGTGTGTGTTTATTTACTTTTTCTAGTATGAAGGGTAAGATCTAGTACCTCACACTTGCTAGACAATGGCTTACCATTGAGTTATATCCCAGCCCCTTTTAAGTTGGATGGAGGATGAAATTGATGCTTTCAGAAGCATATACCAGTATAGGCTAATCTAGAGGGCAGAAGAATGACAAGAATTCACAGCCTCTGAAATATCAGTGCACAGAGAAAGAATTTCAAAGAAAGTCCCCAGTTAGAATTTGCTACTAAGAAGCTGTTCTAGGCAACTGAAAATCAAGAAACAAAATCCAATATTTACATTAGGTCAACGATGGAATCTGACAAGTAGTTAGTTTAGCCCAGATGATCTTGGAAAAGAAGACATAGTTAACTGTAGTCAAAATTAAAATGTTTTAATACAGGTCTATTTCTATAGTTTATGTGTATTCAAAGGGTAATTTTTTTAAAGCACAACAATGCCATCATCCCAACTATTTTTCTTTACTATACTTTACTATACTTGTCTCATCATCTTATTACTAGGGATGGTTGCAGTCACAACATTCATCCCAGCTTGGGTAAAATCTTAAAAACAAGCAACATTTATTTATCTGGGAGGTGATATATGGAGGTTAGAGGACAATTCACAGGAGTCAGTTCTTTCTCCCACCACTCAAATTCAGATCATCAGGCTTGGCAGCAAGTGCCTTAATTTGCTGAATCTGTATTTTCTACCTCACTTCTTTGTTTTTTGAGGCCAGGTCTCCCACATAGCCCAGGTATGTACCACCTTGTGGATGTATTGTGTCCCACAATATACTGTGTCTCCCAATAAAATTTACCTGAGGATCAGAGGAAAAAGCCAGCCAGTATCTTAACATAGAAGTCAGGCAATGGTAGCACATGCCTTTAATCCTATCACTTGGGAGGCAGGGATCTGTCTGGATCTCTGTGAGTTCAAGGCCACACTGGGAACAGAGCCAGGCATGATGATACATGCCTTTAATCCCAGCACTAACCATAAAGGTCTGGAGGTTTGTACAGATAGACAGGAAGTGACAAAGCTGGGCAGGAAGAGGAAGTGATGTAGCTGGCTGAGAGCAAATGCGAGAACAGAACATAAAGGCCTATAAGTGTGGGTAGACAGGAAGTAGCTTGTTTTGGAAGCTTTGGAGTTGGTGAGGTGAGGTCAGCATGTGGCTGTTCCTATTCCTCTGATCTCTCTCAGGCTTTAACCCCAATTTCTAGCTCCGAGTTCTTTTATTAATAAGGCCGTTTAGCAATTCGTCTACACCACCTCATTCAGCTAGTTCCCACCCTATTTTATTAGACTTCTCAAAACTGCCTAGGCATCTACATGCTATGTTCCTTTCTCTGTGTCAAATACTTGAACAAGCTACAGCTGTGTTTGTCCCCCTTCTTACCTAGGGGCAGCAATTTCCAAAATGAAACTAATTTTCCTTTAACCTTTGCCAGGCAAAATTCCCATTTTTTTTTTTTTTTTTTTTTTTGGTTTTTCGAGACAGGGCTTTGCGCCTTTCCTGGATCTCGCACTGTAGACCAGGCTGGCCTCGAACTCACAGAGATCCGCCTGCCTCTGTCTCCCAAGTGCTGGGATTAAAGGCGTGCGCCACCACCGCCCGGCTCAAAATTCCCATTTTTGTTGGGTGTGATAGTACACACCTGTAATCCCAGCATTTGCAGCCTGAGGCAGGGGGATTGTGAATTAGAGGGCAGCTTAGTTTACACAGCAAGATCTTATCTCAAAACAATTAAGTAAATAAAGAAATAAAAATCCCAAAAGCTGAGTGTGCATGCTTGTTATCCCAGCACGGGGAGGCAGAGATGGGGATTCTTGGGGCTTACTGGCCAGCCTGTCCTACTTGGAACGCTTCAGGCCAGTGAAAGATGCAGTATGAAAAAACAAACAAAAAAGACATGTCTGAGGAATGACATCTGAGTTTGTCCTCTGGCATAGACTCACGTGTACCTGCACACGTGTACCTGTACACATAACAAATACACACAAAATTCCCATCCTTTGGGGTATCTCACCTAGATGTTAGGAAAACAACTAATGGTTTCTCTTATAATGCTTCTACTACTGTTCACACCTTAACTCAAGTATTATAACATCCCATGCTGGCAAGATGGCTCATCAGGTAAAAACACTTTGCCCTACAAGCCTGATGACTTAAGTTTGATCCATGGAACTCCTCCCTGACCTCCACATTGGTACTGAAGTTCATGTGCATGTGTGCACGTGCACATGCACACGCGCGCACGCGCACACACACACACACACACACACACACTCACACACACACTATTTAAAGTACAATATCTCTAGCTCCTCCAGAGATCTGAAGTAATCTCGAGGAGACAATCCAACCATTAGGACTTGAAGCCACTTGTTCTGACAGGACTGACCCTAAGTGGATGATTTTCCATGGACTCTGCCCACTTCACTCCCATTCCTTCGTCCTTTCCTCTGGATCACTTTTGTGCTGTTCTTAGTAGCTAAGTCCTTTCACCCATGACTCCCAAACCTCTGCTACCCTGGATGTAGATTTTTCTTTTCTCTTATCTCATAACTGTGTGTGTGTGTGTGTGTGTGTGTGTGTGTGTGTGTGTGTGTGTATGTACATGCCATGGGACACATGTGGAAGCCAGAGGACAACTTTCAGAAATTGATTCTCTTCTTCATTGTGGGTTCTGGGGAACTAAATTCAGATCATCAGGCTTATACATCAAGAGCATATTACCTGCCCAGCAGTCTTGCCAGCCCTAGCTGCTTCTTCATCATGTTTTTTTTCTTTCTCCCTATTAAAATTCTCTGTGATGTATCTGACTTCTTGAGGGCTTTACTAGCTAAGAGATAAGTTAACATACCAAGATGTCCTAATTATTTACTTTTTCTATCTGAAATACTCTTCTGATATTTATCCAGGGGAAATGACTTGTGTAGTCACATTGATGATACTTCCAAACACCTCCATGGGGTATTTTCCTACTCAGTAAATACATTTGCTGATAAAAGAAAAAGACAAGTAAGAGTAATTTCAAACACTGTCATGCTGGTACTGTGCTGATGCCTCTCTTGCCAGGATGTGGCCAGTCAAGGCAAGAAAATCACGGAATCCAGGAGTTTAGGAGTATGGCCAAAGACCTAAGACCTCTGAGACATGATGGAGAAAACAAGCCTAAGATCCCATGAGGTGGAAGAAAGAGTTGGAGAGAGCCAATGGAATACTGGTTCTAGCCCTCACTGGGTTTAACAGGAGTTAAAACTGGTGTGGGTTGTTCAGATAGAAAAGATTTTCACCTTTATCTTGGACTAACTAGTGGTAAAACAGCCAAGTACATTAGGCTTACGACAGAATTGGTGAGGTTGGATGGATCCCCTACCCTGCCCAAGTTCCTGTGATAAAACGCCACATTTTGGAACCTGTTGTACTCTGGATGTGAAGCATTTTTGCATAGCATTGTGATACTGTATGTTTTGTCCTGGTTTTATAGTAATGCCTCCTCCCACCATCCAGAGTTGGCTGCAGAACCCATACAGCTGTGAAGACTTGCCTTTGCTCTGGTAGATGTATGAACATCTCAAGAGGTCACTTCTTCCGTTAAGGCTTTTTCTTTTCTTTTTCTCTTTTTTTTTTCAAGACAGGGTTTCTCTGTGTAGCCCCAGGCTGTCCTGGAACTTGCTCTGTAGACCAGGCTGGCCTTGAACTCAGAGATTTGCCTGCCTCTGCCTCAAGAGTGCTGGGATTAAAGGTGTGTGCATGTGAGTATAGGTGTCTGCAGAGGTCAGAGGTGTTGGATGCCCTGAGCTGGAGTTACAGACAGTTGTGAGGCACTTGCTATAGGTGCTGGGAACTGAGCTCTAGGTCCTTTGCAACAGCAGCCAAGTGCCATTAACCACTATGTCATCTTTCCAGTGCTTCACCTTATTTTTTGATCTCTTATATTAAGATCCCTCACTGAATCTGGAGCTCACCAATTGGCTAAACTGGTTGACCAAGAAGCATCAAGGATTCTCTTGCTTCTACCTTCCATGTAGTACAGGCACATGCCGCTACACTCAGCTTTTACATGAGGACTGGGCTCCAATGTCAGGTCCTCATGCATGTGCAGTAAGCATTTTATCAACTAAGCCATCTTCACAGCCCTTGACTAACAATATTTTTAAATAAAAATTTAATCACTAAAAGTACTAGAAAGATATGGGGGAAAAGATCTTATTTGGCAATAATATAAATATGTAAGTTGTTTGCCAAATGGCAAAAGGCATAGTACAATGTATAATCACCTTCTTTCTAAACAAGTTCAATTTAATATAGCCAGCCTACAAGCTGAATTACTAGTCTTTTTTTTTTAAAAAAAGGTTTATTTTTATTATATGTGCATGAGTGTTTGTCTACATGTATGTATGTGCACAATGTATACACCTGGTGCCTATGGAAACCAGAAGATGAAGTAGGGTCCCCTAAAACTGGAGTTGCCATATACTATGGGTACTGGAAATTGAATACAAGTCTTCTGCAAGAGCAGCCAGTGTTCTTAACTGCTGAGCAATCTCTCCAGCCCCTACTAGTCTGTTTTGAGATAAAAAGCCTGGGAAAGAATGTAATTCAACACATTGCTTCCTTCAACAAGAAAGACATTTCAGATGAAATAAGACTATAAACTGACACAGGTCCACAAATTATACTTTGGGTAGCAGTATCTCATATCATTTCGTCAGCTTTTTTTGTTTTGGTGTGTGTGTGTATAAGGTTTGTTATACTTGTTTTTTCAGCCCTATTGATTAAATCCAGGACCTCACACATGCTAGCCAAATGCTCCACCACTGAGCTACATCCCAACCCAATTCCTTCACTTTAATCCAAGTTGACACAATTTTAAAAAGGAATTTTTCTCATGCCAAGTTCCTGTATCATTTCTCCTTCTACAGTTTACTGGGATTAATTAATTAGTGTGCTAGTCTCTGGATTTGCCCGGTCTTCTTATTTATAGTTCAGGATTCTACTGATGGTTAGAAGAATGCTGTAACAGCCAAGAATAGTGACACACTGGTAAAATTTTTCATTAGCAGATTCAGAACTATAATTTTAAAATAGATTATATAATATAGTAGCACCAGTAAAATAACAGCTTTGAAAACTTCATTTAATTTTGTAAAAGATACAAAATCACCTAGTCTTCGGCACTGACCTAAATATTCCATCAGCTGCTCCGCAGTTATGATTTCCATCATTGGTGGAAGTTTCACCTGAAAAAACAAAGTATTATTTCTATAAAAAAATGTTTTTGATGACTGAATTATTTCCTGTAAGTCAAAAACAAGCACACATGTGCATGCACATACACACTAACACTTACTATATAAATACATTAACATTCATGCTTATATAACAAAGTCATCCAGGCATGTGGCTCATGCCTATATTCCCAGTACTCAGTAGAAGGATGGCCATGAGCGTTAAGTCAGCTACAGAGTGTGACTCTTTCTGAAAAAATGCAAATAAGGGTGAACAAAATAGTTCAGCAGGCAAAAGTCTTGATAAGTGAGCTTGATGACCTGAGTTTGATCCTAGGACCTCAGGATGAGAGGATAGAATGGACTCCTATAGTTGTCCTATGACTTTCACACACATTGTGATACATACGCACACCAAGACACACATGAATCTTTACTCACATCTCATGCACAAATAATATTTTTAAAAGATGTTAAAAGGCAAATAAAATAACAAAAAATAAAGTATAGCTGGGTGGTTGTGGCACACACCTTTAATTCCAGCACTAGGAAGGCAGAGCCAGAAGGATCTCTGTGAGTTCAAAGCCAGCCTGGTCTACAGAGCAAGATCCAGGCACCAAAACTACACAAAGAAACCCTGTCTCGAACCCCTCTGCCCCCTCCCAAAAAGTATAACGAAGTCAGTCCTGTCACTGTAACAATTATAAGGT
>CABHPP010106867.1:0-21353 GCA_902168425.1 Peromyscus attwateri
TTTTATTTTATTTTATTTTATTTTATTTTATTTTATTTTATTTTATTTTATTTTATTTTATTTTATTTTGAGATAGGGTTTCTCTGTGTAGCCCTGGCTGTCCTAAAATTCACTCTGTAGACCAGGCTGGCCTCAAACTCACAGAGATCCACTTGCCTCTGCCTCCTCCCTAGGCAGATTAAAGTCATGTGCCACCACATTAAAAATTTATTTTACAAATCATTCTGTGTGTGTGTGTGTGTGTGTGTGTGTGTGTGTGTGTGTGTGTGTGCATGTGTGCTCAAGTGTAGATGCCCATGGAGGCCAGAGGGGTTGGATTCCCCACTGGAGCTATAGTTTCAAGCAGCTGTGAGCCATCAGATATGGGTGCTGGGAACTGAACTCAGCTCCTCTTCAAGAGGACGCACTCTTATCCACCCTGCCATCCCTCCATCCCTTATTTACTTATTTGGTGTGTGATGACCTTCATGCTGCCCATGAAAGGAGGTCGTAGAAAAACTTTCAGGAATTGGTACTCTCCTTCAACCTTGGCCAAATCTTCCAGGAATCCAAATCAAGTCATCAGCCCTGATTGGAAGTGCCTTTACTCACGGAGCCCTGTGGACAGCTACAGCCTGTTTATTAATTCCTGAGACAGGGTCTCTCTGTGTTGCCCAGGCTGGCTCAAAGTCATGATCTTTTTCCTGCCTCAGCTTCTAACACTAGGATTACCAGGACAAGCCATTATGCCCAGGTTAGTTTTATTTTCTTTTTACTCCTCTAGCTCTCAAAATTTCTACCACTTTTATATTTAGAATTAAGAAATTATAGCCAGACATTATAGACAGTGGTGGCACATGCCTTTAATCCCAGCACTCAGGAGGCAGAGGCAGTGAGTTTGAAACCAGTTTGGTGTACAGAGTGAGTTCCAGGACAGCCAGGGCTATACAGAGACCCTGTCTCATAATCATAATAATAAAAAACAAAAGTAAACTAGAACTTACGAAGACTCCCGGCCCATAGCCTATGACCTAGTAGTCTGCTTTGGTGATCTCTGGCTGGCCCCAATACCAGCCCATGGGGGAGGGGAGACTAGCAGCTGGGAATCAGCTGTGTCTAGAGACAGTCCATGTCCAATGGGAGAATGGGAGGTGGGGCTCATTTCTGAGCTGGATGGAAGCCAGGCTTAGTGATGGGGACCAGTGTTCACTGCTGCCCTCCACCTTCTATCCCTAAGGGGACAGAGACCCAGAATCAGGCTCTGCTCCAAGGATGTCTACCTTCTGCCTAGTGACAGGTTCCGTCTGCAGCTGCGGGAGTGGCCTCGTTGCTAGTTCTGGGTTCAGCGAGGATGTATGGGGATGGATCCAGGCCTGCAAGGCCCCTTTCCACTCCTTCCCGGACTCTGAGGACCATGAACTCTGTGAGGAGTAGAAAGAAACTGATCCAAGCTGGCATGGTGCCACACAGGGTCGGGCTAAGGATTTAGACCAAAAAGTCTCAGTTAAACTCAGTTGTGGGTTTAGTAAAAACCTAGCTACAAAATTCTAGCCCACCTTCAACTATTCAGTTACAGTTAAAGCTGAGACGAAAAAAAGAAATGCACATAAAAAAGGCTTGTGGACTTTTTATTTGTGAGCACATGACGAAGTTTACTTCAATTCTGCTGCAAGTGAAGAACCCTATTCAAGGTACAGTTAAGACTATCTCTTGGGAGAGGTATTTTCGGGGATCATTGTTGACATGGACAGAAATAAGGACTGAATAAGTTCCTTCAAACACTTGCCCTCAGTACAATAGACAGGGAACTGGTTTCTGAGAAAAAATCGGAATCCCATCAGAAGTTTATCAGAGAATTGCTTCAGCGCTGTTGTCAAGGAGACGGTTTTGAGACAGCTCAGTTGGTAATCAATGTACTTACCTTGCAAACAGCAGGGCCTGAATCAGATCCCCAGAACCTACATCAAAAGTCCAGGTGTGGTGGCACATGCTTGTAATTTGAACTCTGACAGACTGTGACCCCGAGGCTCACCACCATGTCTGGTTTATGCTGGAGACTGAACTCAGGGCTTCGCACACGCTAGGCAAACATTGTAACTGACTTATACCCCAGTCTTCTCACTTGTCTTCAGTTGAAAATTCTGCCTTGGTTCCTGCTCGAGTGTCAACTCAAACATGAAGCAACTGATTCACAAATTCCAGGGTCATGTATGTCTTGTGACCTGTGCTGGTCACCGAAAGGCGAGCAAGTCAGAGGACAGAAGATGCAGGCCGAGTGTCTCCGTGCAAGGATCTAGCCAAAAGTTCCCCTATATCGGAGGCAAGATTGCCGACGAGGCAGGCACCCTCTAGTTTATAGCTTTCTATCTACTTGGGGGATGTGGTCCTTTAGCAGAATGAACAGTGATTTGGGATGTGATGTTAAGTTATTCTAAATCTTGCCAGGCGGTGGTTGTCACATGCCTTTAATCCCAGCACTCAGGAGGCAGAGCTACAGAGCGAGATCCAGGACTGGCACCAAAATTACACAGAGAAACCCTGTCTAGAAAAACAAAACAAAAAAAATTATTCTAAATCTCATGGTAAGAAAGCATTTTCCTTGTCCATTCTCTCTTTCTTTCCTTCTACTTGGTCTCAAGAAGATGAATAATCATATTTCTTGAATCGTAACATTCTTATCATTGACTCCTTTTGAGACAGGATCTCAAGAAGCTTGGGCTAGCCTCAGGCTTACACTGTAGTCAAAGGTAGCCTTGAATGCCTAATCTTCCAGCCTCTACCTCTCAAGTGTTGGGTTACAGATCTTTCTGTTTGTTTTGGTTTTTGAAACAGGGTTCTGACTGGTAGGCCTAGAACCCATGATCCTCCTCCTGCCCTATGTTCCTGAGTGTTGGGGTTAGGAACATACACCACTCTTACTTAGCCTCATCACTGTTTTTTCCCATGGAATATTTTTTATTATATAGTCAGTTTTCTTTCTTAGTTGCTTATTTATTTTTGGTTTTTTGAGACAGGGTTTCTCTGTGTGCCCCTGGCTGTCTTGGAACTTGCTTTGTAGACCAGGATGCCCTTGGAGGCAGAGGCAGGCGAATCTCTAGCTCCTTAGCTGTTTCAGAGCGATAGTAAATGTGACCAGGCATGGTGGTACAATCATGTAATCCCTGCAATTGCCCATAATCCCAGAAGTATCTTGAGTTCAAGTTCAACACAGGCTACACAGTGAGATCCTGTCTCTAAAACTAAATAATAATAGAAAATAATAATAGTAAATGCATTAAAAATAGTAAATAGTAAATGCATTAAAAATCTCAGGGCCAGGGAGATGCTTTGCCACCAAGCCTGGCAGTCTAAACTTGATGCCGGGAATCCACACAGCAGAAGGAAAGAACCAACTCTAGCAAGTTGTCCTCGACCTCCGCATTCATGCCATGAACTCGCAGTCCCCTACAACACACAAATATCTCAAACCTTGCCAAGTATGGTGGCACAAGCCTTTAATCCTAGCACTCTGGAGACAGAGGCAAGCGGATCTCTGTGAGTTCTAGGCCATCCTGGTGGACACACTGAGTTCCAGGACAGCTAGGCCTACACAGACCTCGACAGTAACCGAGTAACTGATAACTAACCTCCATGTGTCCTTGCTTTTAAGGTAGCTGTACTGGTTAGTTCTTTGTCATTTTGATACAAACTAGGGTCATGTGGAAAGAGAAAACCTTAACTGAGGTATTGCCCCCATCAGACTGGCCTGGAGGCAAGTTCATGGGGGCAATTTCTTGATTAATCATTGATATGGGGGGGGGGCCCAGACCGTTGTAGGTGGTACCACCCCTGGGCAGGTGGTCTTGGGATGTATGAGAGCTCACTGAGCAAGCCAGTAAGTAGTATTGCTCCACGGCTTCTGCTTCCTTTCCTGCCTTGAGTTCCTGCCCTGACTTCCCTCAGTGATGGACCTGGAAGTACAAAATGAAATTAACCCTTTCCTCCACATGGAGGTTGCTTTTGGCCATGGTGTTTGTTGAAGCAATGGAACACAAACTGTGAGACTAGCTGACATCCTAAATCCCATATTCATCATCCCCTGGCTTTCATTTTGATGTAGTTTCCCTGTGTAGCTCTGGCTGTCCTGGAACTCCGAAGACCAGGCTGGCCTTGAACTCTCAAAGATTCACCTGCCTCTGCCTCCCAAGGGCTGGGATTAAAGGCGTGCACCACACCCAGTCTATATATATTTTTTAATTGCATATAAAAGTATTCCTTTGAGACTTGGTCATATAGCTCAGGCTAACCCCAAACTTGTAAACCTAATTCAGCCTCCCAAGTGCATATGTAGTTCAACCCCTGCGCTTTATATTTTACACTGTTTCAACCGAACATGTTGATACATATGTATAGTCTCAGCATGATACATAGGTACAGTCCCAGCACTTAACTATAAAAACAGCTGTTGAGGCTGAAACAGGAAGTTGCAGTTTTAAGGCCAGTCTGAGATACACAGTAAGACCCTGTCCCCCCCAAAATTTCACTACTCTTAATTTTATTCACAATGACATCAGACCACAAATATCTTTAAGATTTCTTTCTTTTTTATTTGATGTGTATGAGGTTTTGTCCGTACACATGTCCCTGCCTCTTGCCCTTGAAGGTCAGAAGATGGTATGGTGTTGGAGTCCCTGGAACTGGAGTTACAGACAGTTGTGAGCTGCCGTGTGTATGCTGGGAACTGAATTCAGGTCTCCTACAAAATCAGCAAGGGCTCTTAACCCTCAACTCAGCCAACTCTTCAGCTGGCTTTGTTGTTGTTTTGTGACAGGGCTTCTCTGTGTAGCCCTGGCTGTCCTGGAACTCGCTCTGTAGACCAGGTTAGCCCCAACCTCAGAGGTTCAGAGGCCTCTGGAATAAAAGGCATGTGCCACCATGCCTGGTCCTATAAAGTATTTTTAATGATTAATATATTGGAATGAAAACAGCACATTAATTTACAGAAAACTATCAAGGAAATACCATCCTAGATAGAACATGTTTGTGACGTGAATCATGAAGCTGTTGCCTGATGCTAGCAATTGGGAAACATGATTTTTGCAGTTGCTCAGACTCTGGCTGAACCAGCAGTCACTATGATCCTTCAAGGTCAACAGCCCTTGGGCTGGGCATGTAACTGATTCAACTTTCTATTACAGAACAGGCAGTCTCTGATATTCTGAACACAGCACAGGTCACAAGAGCTCAGCAAGTGTCTGATGAGAGGAAAAGCTTTGCGTAAGAGCTGGGGCTAAATCTTGGCCCCAAAGGATGGGTAGGGAATAGAAGGGAAGATAAACAGGAAATGAGAACTTGTCCAGGTAGAGAGAATGGCGTACAGGTCATACTAATCAAGATGTATTTATGTGCTGCTGACTTTGTTTTTTAGAAGCACAGAATAGTGAGAGAAAACAACCAGATGTGGTGGCACCAGCCTGCAGTCTCAGCACGAGACAGAGAGGCAGGAGGATCAGGAGTTCGTGGTCATCCTCAACTACTTAGGGAGTTCAAGGCCATCCTGGGCTACCTGAAGCCTGTTTCAAAATAAAGAGGGTCAGTGAGATGGCTCAGCATGGGAAAGGTGCCTGGTGCCAAGGCGGATAACCTGAGCTCAGTCTCTAGGACCCACACGTAGGAGGAGAACTGACTCCTGAAAGTGTCCTCTGAGCTCAGTCAACCAAAGCACATGCACACACTCATTAAATAAGAAAAATTTAAAAACAGCCCTAAGTGGGGAAAGGAGAGGAAGAAAGGAAGAAAATCTATTTGGAAAGCCTAAAAAAAATCTGAGAGGATCTGAGCCTTAGTTTGTGAGGTCATACAGAGCCTCAGAAAATTCTTTAGAAAAATTGAGGTTGGAAAATGAGGTGGTCAGCAAGTAAGTGCATTTGCCACACAAGCCTACTGACCTGCGTTTGATCCCTGGAACCAGAGTGGGAGAGAGAAACAACTCTTAACAGTTGTTCTTTGACCTCCACAAATGCACATTGGCACACACACACACCTTCACACATACACCTCTTCACTCACACCTGTACATCACACACACATACACACACATCTTCACTCACACACACACATTCACTCACACACACATTCACTCACACACATACACACACACACCTTCACTCACACACATACACACACACCCCTTCACACACACACACACACACACACACACATACACACACACCCCGTCACACACGCACATAATAATGGTGAGTAATGAATAAAAGTGGGGAAGGGGCTAGGGCTGCATCTCAGTTAGCAAAATGCATGTGCAAAGCCTTGGGCTCAATCCCTGACATGAAAAAACTGGGAATTTTGATGACAGGCACCTGTAGTCACAGAAGTCAGCAGGTAGAGACAGTAGACTCAGAGATTCAAGGGCATCCTCATCTGCATATCAAGTTTGAGGCTAGACTGGGATACAGGAGACCTGACCCAGAAATACACAATACAAAACAACAACAACAAAACATTTTAAAGCCAGGCACAGTATCTCATGCCTGTAATCTTGGCACTTGGGAGGCTGAGGCAGGAGGACTGAGTTCGAGGTCTGGCTGGGTTACATAGCAAGGTCTCGTCTCAATGATGATGCTGATGTTTCATTGCGACATTTCCGTGAATGCGTATGGTGCACCTTAATTATTTTACCCCTTCTCTCTCATCCCCCTTCATTAAAAACGCGTTTATTTCTTAAATTTTATGTATGTGTGCCATGCATGCAGTGTCTGAGGAGGCTGGAAGAGGGCATCGGATCCCCTGGAATTGGAGTTACAGATGGTTGTGAGTGAGCTACCGTGTGACTAGTGGGACTCAAACTGAGTCCTCTGGAAGAGCAGCCAGTGCTCTTAGCTGCTCAGCCATCTCTCAAGCATCACAGAGCTCTGGGGCAGGTGAGCAATGTGCTGAAAAAACTCGGGCGTTGAGTGGGCAGCACCTGGTTTATGGTGAAAATTCTCGCCGTGTCCAAGTCTAACACTGCTGTTCATTCATCCCTCAAATATTTATCAAATGCCAGGAGACAGCAGACACTGCCCTGTTGATTCAGTGATGCATAAAAATAGACTCCTCATCTCACAGTCCTCTAGCGAGCCAGACACTAAATGCAACAATCTCATCGACATCGAAGTACAAGTGTAGTTAAGTCCACAAGGAGGTGTTCCTGGCTATGTGAACCTGTTCAGTGGCAGGAGGACTGGCTAGGAGCTCAGGCAGGGTTGTTCTGAGAAGCGACGTCAGGATAGATTCTGGAAGGATGAGCAGGGATTAGACAGGTGAGGAGAAGGAAACACACGTTAGAGCAAGGACCTAAGACCCTGGAGCTGCAAAGGAGGCTGGCAGAGCCCCAGGACTGGAAAGCCTGTGAAGAAAGTACCCAGAGCCGGAAGTCGGGCTAAGGGAACGTGGCAAGAATGGAAACTGGGGGTCAGTAAAGGCCAGCAGACTTTAGAAGATTTGAGCCTTTCTCCTGGAACAGAAGGGTGTAGGGACGTAGTCATGATGTGAGCAGGTGATATTCTAAAAACAAGCTCCCTGGACCTGTGAAGGTTTTAAGTGACTTCTTTGATGGGAAGCCTGTCTAAAGAAAGGGTGTGAGCGGTGAGTGGCAGCCAAACTGCCAGGGCACAGAGTCTGACAGAGCCTAAGTTGAGAGGGGGGCGCAAAAGGGACGTCCATGTTCAGGGCATGGGGGAGAGACCCTGAGAGGACCCATTAGCAGTCCCAGGAGAGAGGCTGGCTCTTGGAGGAATAGGCAAAACCAAAACCAAAGCCCCTCACAGAAGGAGGACTGTGGCAGTGACCGAGTTTGCCCAGGAGAGGGCTCCACCTTGGGAAGATGGCTAAGTCTCAAGGATGTAGATGATCTCGGAGATCCCCCAGAGAAATGATGTCCAAGAACAGGGCCCCAGGGAAGCATGGCTATGCTCGGAGGAAAGGAAGCTGGGGATAGTGGCTGAAGGCAGGCTGCACAGTGGCACTTGACCAGACCAGAGGTGGAAAGGGGACCAGGAGGGACATTGAGTCCCAGTGACCCAAGTTTATTAGCAGGGACAGAGAGGAGGCTGTGTTTGGGTGATCAGCAAGCAAGCCAGGGAGGCCTGTGGGTCCGAGGTCACCCTTCCCCAGGGGGGAAAAAGACACTGGTGGGTGTGTTTGCTTCTTCCTGGATATGGGTGTGGCGAGGAAGCGTCGTAAAGGGAAGTGGATGATGGGAACAGTGGTAACCGGAGTGAAAAATCCTCCACCTCTTACCTCATCCCCACTTTCTTTCCAAACATCCCCGGGCTGCAGAAAAATAGGGAGACGAGACAACTTCTTTAAAGGGAGCACAGCTGGGCAGCAGGTACCAAGAAGAGGCATTGGAACGGAACCCCATGATGTTTTTCTATATTTTTATTTTTAAATTCCATTTTGTGTGTATTTATGTGTCTGAGTGTTTGCTTGAATGTATGTATGGGAATCATGTGTGTCTGGTCTCCATGGAAGCCAGAAGAGGGCATTGGATCCCCTGGAACTGGAGTTACAGATGGTTGTGAGCTGTCGTGTGGGTGTGTGCTGGGTACAGAGCCCAGATCCTCCCTGCAAGAGCCCCCATTTCTCTTAACTGCTGAGCATCTCTCTAGCCCCAGCTTTTCCACTTTTTAGTAGTTTGAGGGAATAAGGTGGGTTTGGGGAGCCTCAGGTTTATGTGAACATGCATGTGGGCACACATTACACGCTTATTCAGATACCCATCTGTGCTTGCTCACATACACTAACACACATCAACCTAAGCAAGCACTCACACAGTACTCATTCATAGGTCCACACCCTTACCGTGTTACACATTCACACACTCAGCCATGCTCATCATTAGCAGCTGTTCACAATGGTTCATGAGCTCTGTATGTGTCATGAGTATTCATTAGCAGAGGTGAGTAGCTCCATTGTATACTGGTGTGTGTAAATAATAGAGTTCAGAGGGTCAATACATGGGTGGAGGAGATATCCTAAGATGGGTTATGTGTCTTTGAGTGCATGAGGATAGTGATGTGTGCCTTTGGTCATGTGTTCATTCACTTGGCAAAGTCAGGGAGGAGCCACCATGTGCCAAACCTTGAGCCGGATTAATCAATGAACTGTACAAGCACTATTCCCATTCACTGCCTAATGGGCTCAATCGAAGACAGGCCCTTAGGGCATAGATGGTAAATGTCCCTCTGGAGGAGTGCCCCATGTGCCACGAAAGGAATCGGGCCATGGGACTAGAGAATTTCCTGCAGTGGAGTAAATAAGGATCCCTGACTATAGAGCATCCTCCAGATTCAAGACGCTGTAATGGGCTGTATAGTATCTACTTGCATCATTTCTAGTATCTCACACACAAAGGGACCTGGAAGCTGAGCAGAAAGATGTCATCTCAATATGGGGTTCAGATCTCACCTTTGTGGGGCAACTTTCTTCTCGGGGGGAGCCTCATAATTGGGGTAATGATATTTATCCTGGAAGGTCGTAGCAGTCACTGGTTGCAAAATATAAAACTGGGGGCTGGAGAGATGGCTCAGTGGTTAAGAGCACTGCCTGCTCTTCCAGAGGTCCTGAGTTCAACTCCCAGCAACCACATGGTGACTCACAACCATCTCTGGGGGATCTGATGCCCTCTTCTGGCATAAAGTTGTACATGCAGATAAAGCACTCATATACATGAATAATAAAATCTTTAAAAAAAATTAAAACTGTCGCCTAATAAGCACTTATCAGATTTTTTAAATTTAGATTTTATTCATTTTTTGCTTGTTTATTTTTATGCTGGGGATTGGACCCAAGGCCTTACACATACTAGACAAATGTGAGTCACATCCTCAGCCCTTGTAGATGGTCTTATTGAAAGACTCCTTGAGAAGGACGCCACAGCATGTCTGCTTCTCGTCAACTTCGCATTTGTACCCTGCAATTCCATAAAGGAAAAGCAGGAGAAACATGGTGATAACTCAGGACTAGGGATGTAATGGAGACAGGCAAGCCGGATGGCAACCCAACTTCAGGCATCCAGAATCCTGAACAGAATGTGGACCTGCAAAGGAAACCTTTCTGCCATCTGAAAGAAGAAACAAGCTATCTTCCCATGATTAATTTGAGTTTTGCAACCAGAGGCCTGGCTTACTTTTATGTCTTAATCACATTCAACACAAATAATTCTAGGAATCCACGAGATGACCTAAAACCAGTCCCACATGAAATACTAAATCTGTCATGCACTGTTTTCTATTCTAGGAAGAGGACTTTTCACTGGAGATGTCAGACCTCTCTGTGGATCTCATCCCTATCTGACATCCCTCTCTTCCATCTTTCAGGATTCGAACCCAGCCCCACACCTAGCCAGGCCTCTGGGACGACCCCTTCTTCTGGCTCTGGGGCTGGAGAGCGTTTGTTTTGGCGGCTCTTCCAAACCCGTTTCTACCACGAGCTCCTTTTTCTCCCCTTTCATGCTTGTTGTAGGAGGTACGTCTAAAGGGGCAGGAGAGAGAGTATTCCAATCCCATTGCCAGTGTTTGTTTTTTATTTCTTTTGTGTGCATGTGTGTGTGTGCGTGGGGGTCTTCATCTACTCCTCTCCACCTTATTTTTTAAACTTTGTTTAATTAATTTATTTAATTTGAACAACTCCTCTTCATTTTTTACTTACTTTTTTTTTCTTCGTAGCCCAGGCTGGTTTCAAAATCATTATGTGGCCAAGAATGACCTCGGAGTTATGATTTGTCCTACCTCTACTTCCTGAGTATTGGGATTACAGACGTGCCCATCCCATCCAATTTACGCTGCTCTGGGGACTGAACCCATTGTACACGCTAGACAAGCACTCTGCCAGCTGAGCTCCATCTCCACATTCTCACTTAAGATTTATTTTTTCTTTTTAATTGCGTGTATGTCTGTGGGGGTAGTATGTGTACATGAACACAGGTGCAGGAGGCCGGAAGAGGACGTCAGATCCTGTGGAACTGGAGTTACAGGCACTCGTGGGCCCCACCAACACGGGTGCTAGAGAACCAAACTCAGTTCCCCTGGGAGAGCAGTACATGTCTTTAACTGTTGAGTTGTCTCTCCATTAGCTTTCTTTTGATTTTTGAGACAAGGTCTCATCTCACTACGCAGCTAAAGCTAGCCTCAAACTTGCAACTCTCCTGCCTCAGTCTCCCAAAGTACCGGCATCATATGCCGGGGCCCCCATGCTTGGCATACTAACACACCCTGAATCTTAGGATGGTTGGCTCCGTTTCCTCCTCACGTCAACTCTGAGAAACAGGTACCACAGGAACCCCCCACTTGCTGCAGTGGCAGAGAAGGCAACTTCCCTGGGACCACACAGGAGCAAGAGAGGAGCCAGGCAGGCAAATTGGACCTGCTTTCCAGTTTCTTAGCTATTCTGCTTTCTGAGAACTTTCCTGTGGACTCTCTGTAGTCATTTGCTGTGGAGTAATCTCTACGATTCCACACATTGCCCCTGCTGGAGGCTCAAGGCAGGTAGAAAGAATTTCAGGACCACAGCACAGTGCTCCTGCCCAGAGACAAAGGAATGCCGAGGCAGCCGATGTCCACACTGGGGGCTTAGGAAGGGGCCTTTCAACCTGGGGCTGCGGCCTCAGCAGAACCCTCTTCTAACACCCATTTCTGCCCACTCCTGTCGCTGCACACCGACTCTTCCTGGAGTGAGACCCTGTCTCCCAACGGGCGCGAGGCCCAGCATCATGGGGCCTGCGGCAGGCACCAGTTTCTGTTACTGTGTAAGTGTTAATGCTAACCTGCTAGTTCCTATAGGTATCACGAGAAACTCCATTGTAACTATAGTATCATGAGAAACTCTGCCCAGTTCCAGGCCATGGTGCCCAGTTAAACACAAGCTCCTCAGCTGATGTGCAGTAAGGCCTTGCTGCTCCCAGCTCAGACTTGCCTTCGTGGAGCTTTTTCTCCTGCCATACTTCACAAGTTAATTCATGCAACATTGCATCCGGCAGACTTACCTGCATGCTTGTGGTTTTCCTTTGCTTTGGAGTATTCGCCCATTTCACTGTTGATAGAGAAACTGGACTGCTCCAGACTGGGGTGGTTCCTATTTTGAACATTCTTGGACTTCTGCTGAACACAAGCTTCATTTCCCAGGAGTGCGTTTGCTGAAGGTTAGGATACGCTGCACTGACCAACACTGGTCCAAAGTGACTCCCCTGTCCCAGCAATCAGTGTATTCTGGTTGTCAGTCTATTCAGGTTAGTTATTCCAGGGGGCATACTGACTTCTTTATATTTCATAATGATAGTCCATATCATCTTTGGATCAGATATGACACTAGAAACTTAGTATTCATGGTCTCAAATCCCAACAACTCTAGAAAGTATTTTTTTCTCTTTTGTTCTCTCCCTGTGAACATATTAAATTGTAAAGAATTTTTTTGGTTCTGGGGATTGAACCCATAGCCTTCTGCATGCCAAGCACATACTCTACCACAGAGCTACACACCAGCCCCTGAAAGAAAGCATTACTACCTTGACTTTACAAGGCTCGGGGTGACTAATGACTTGAATAAGGTAACATGAATGGTAACTACCAGAACCAGTATATGACACAAAACTGTCTCTCTAGCCAAATATGGCCACGTGTGTCATGTTGCCCCTCTCCTGCCACACACTAGGGGGCAAGAACCTTGTTTAGCCCTCCTGAGTTGCTCTGGGGAGCCTGAAGAAGCGCTTACTAAAGGCTTGTTGAGTCTGAGGAGTGGATGTCCATGAAGAAGTTGTGCTTGGGGCAGATGACAGGAAGGAGGAAGGTATTGCCCTAGCACAGACCCACAGAGGGGTTCCCACTGGCCACAGGAGCCTGAAATCTGAACTGTTCTTAGAGAAGGAAACAGAGAAGGAAGAAGGGGGGGGGGAGGAAGGAGGGAAGTAATGAAGACGGAAAAAATGCCACCCTTAATCTGCTGAGGACTCAGTTTCCTCCTGTGTAAGATGTAGAAAACATAGGTAAGTGAAAGAACAGGAGGCCATGAGTGCCATGCTGAAGGTAAATTATAATTGTCTGGTATGGTTGGTTTGTTTGTTTGTTTGTTTGTTCTTGACACAGAATCTAACTATGTAGCCCAGGCTGGCCTCAAACTTAGAATCTTCCTTCCTCAGCCTCCTCTGTGATGGTAAGTCATAAATTTCAACTCCATAGGATTTTCTTTTTATCACAAATGTGTACTTTTATTTACTTAATCTATATATTTTTAATTAACTTATAAAATAAATTTTCCACATAGGATTTCTATACACACACATTCCATTTTGTTCATTTTTGCCTCTTATTCGTATTCGATCTTCCCTGCCTCACCCTTTGTTCCCACACCCTGTATTTCCCCTTCCATTTTGCTCAATATCTTCCCCACCTCCTCCCTTAAATCTAATTTTTCTAGTTTTGTTACTGGGAAACTGAGGGTCCCTTTCTGAGTTCTTAGTCTCAATAATAAAATAACTTGGAAATGGACTCGAGGATAGTTTTATCAGAGTTTAAGAGAAACAGTGCAGATTAGGTTAAAATGCCAGCAGCTGCTGGGTGATGGTGGCGCACGCCTTTAATCTCAGCACTCGAGAGGCAGAGGCAGGCGGATCTCTGTGAGTTCGAGGCCAGCCTGGTCTACAGAGTGAGTTCCAGAACAGCCAGGGCTGTTTTACAGAGAAACCCTGTCTCGAAAAACAAAACAACAACAACAACAACAACAACAACAAATACCAGCAGCTGCCAGTAGAAAAGATAGAGAAAAACTCATGCCTTCTAAGTTATGCATGGAATAGAAATGGACATTTTTTTTTAAGCTTAAATTGTTGTTGTTATTTTGAGACAGGGTTTTTTTGTGTAGCCCCGGCTGTCCTGGAATTCACTTTGTAGACCAGGCTGCCCTCAAACTCACAGAGCTCTGCCTGCCTCTGCCTCCGGAGTGCTGGGATTAAAGGCATGCACTACTACACCTTGGCTAAAAAAGTTTTTCATACAATATATCTTATTGTTTTTTACCTTTCCCGAGATCCTCTCTTCCCACCCAACTTTATGTTCTTTTCATGTATACATCTCTATAACAAATAACAACAAAAACACATGCAAAAAAGAACCCCACAAAACCAGAAAAAACACAACAATGAAAATATACAAGTTAAAGACCAAGAAGAAAAAAAAAAATGACACAAAAAACCTACAGAAACCAGTGAGTTCATTTTGTGTTGGCCAGTCACTCCTGGGCACGGGGCCTGCCCTGGGACATGGTTAATATATCCAGTGATCCAGTGAGACTTCACTGGAGAAAACTGATTTTTTTTTTTTCTTTACCAGCAGGTATTAGTTGCAGATAGCTTCTTGGTGAGGGGCAGGAGCCCATGTCCACTTCCTCCTCTCAGTGCTGGGATCCTGTCCGGTTTGAACCTGTGTAAGCCCGGCACATGCTGCCACAGTCTCTGTGAGTACATCATTCCTGCTGTGTCTGGAAGACCCTGCTTCCTTGTAATCACCAACCACTTCTGGCTCTTCCATCTTTCCACCTCCTCTTCTGTGTAGATCCCAGAACCTTGAAGGGAAGGATTTGGTGAGGACATCCATCGAGGACCGAGCACTCCAAAGTCTCTTACTCTCTGTACACTGTACAGTTTGATAGGATTTTTTCATCGCAGCCCCCCACCCCTTGTGGAGCTTTATAAAATGTGTGATTTCCAGGTGTTAAATCTTGGCTTGACCTGGGTGAGACCTAGGCAGGTACAACTTTGTTATTGTTTCGAGACAGGGTTTCTCTGTGTAGCCCTGGCTGTCCTGGATCTCTCTCTGTAGACCAGGCTCGCCTTGAACTCACAGAGATCCACCTGCCTCTGCCTCTCCAGTGCTGGGATTGAAGGAGTGCACCACCACCACTCTGGCTGGCATGTGCAACTTTTAAGAGCTTTTCTGTGTGGTTCTCATGCTCAGGTTAAGGGTGAGAACAGCTGGGGTAAAGACCTAAGGTATACCCATTGTCTTTCTGGGGGTGGAATAAGGAATGCTCCTAAACCACCGTCTTCCTATCCTGCCCACCTCTGATCTGGAGCTTTGCAGGAGGCAGTTTCAGGAGTGTGTGTGCACATGCATAAGTGCTCATGAATATGTGCTTGGAAGGGACAGGGAGTGAGGGCAGCTCATAAGGGTCTCCAAATGGAGGAGGGGACTGGGCTCAGGAACAGCAAATAGTCTGGTCCATTGGTGTCACGGTGTTTCTTTTCTGTTCACTTAGCTTCATGTAGAAATGATCTGTCCCTGCCTACCCTGGGTTCTAAGATGGTGGTGGGTGTCCAGGGATCTCACCTGAGAACTCAGTAGACAACTTTCTTGTTCCTGCTAATCCCTTTCCCTACCTCAATGTCTGGGAAGCAGAAGAGGTTTGGAGGAGAGTAAAGGCCACTTAGCTGATTCCCTCCTGCCCAGGCCCTCAGAATCACTGAGCTGCTCTCTATCCAAGGCAATTTATGAAACCTGCTCTCCCTCATTCTTATGCTCATAGAACCCCATAGGGCTAAGCTAGCGCCCGCACGTCCTCAGGTGGGAGTGAGTGGAGGTCCCACTTTCACTAGGAAAGGCACGTGGGAAGAGAAAGGGGGGAATAGAATAGAGGGCAGGATTAATGAAGTGGCTTCAAAAGCTAATAGCGCATTTACCAACATCTCCTCCTCTGACTCTGCCATGGGGGGGGGGGGGAGCAGCCACAACTGAGGCAGCCTGTCTCTTGGAGTCCTGGTCCAGTCCCTCTGAATATCTCTGCCTCCCTTTATTTCGGAGGCTGGAAAGAGACAGAAAGCTTGTCATGGTGAGGGAGAGTCTTCTACACCCCTAACCTCTGGAGGTGAAACTTAGATGTCAGTCCCTCTGGTAAAACCTGTGTCTATCCCCGGAGCTGTCCTGCTCAATGGGAAATGCTGTGTGTGCTGGGCTTTGGGGACCCATGCCCCCAAAGCCCGGCACTTTCCCCAGTTTCTGGAAGCTCATTCTTGTCACATGCCCGCCTCTCTCCAGGCCTCCTCTCTAGAAGCTGACCTGGAGCTGGATTCCCAAATAAACAGTAACTAATTGGATTAGGAGCTGATAATACTGTTGACCTTTCTTAATGTCTGCTGGCTGTCTTTCCACCACACTGAGGCTTAATTGTATGGGGTGGGGAGAAGGGTGGGGGACTTCCAGGAGTGAATCGTGACCCCTGTTAACCTCAGATAAAATGGGCTCAGCGTCTTCCCAACTGCCTGTCATCCCCCCTGGAGCAGGAACACACACATGCTCTCAGTCTCATCAAATAATTACACAGATGATACACACATGCATAGGCATGCACACAGAGACGCAAAGGCTCCCAGAGGCACCCCAAATCCACACATGGGCACAGTGGACTTTGAACCTGGATTGTGTGCATGCATAAGTCACATTCAAATGATAAACATGCAAAATTGCCTATATGATAGACAAGTACATTCATACGCACAGAGTCACACATTTGTAAAATGCAAGCACAGAAGTTCATGTAGACAAATATAATCATAAAGATGATGTAAATGCATTATTAATATGCAGATGAATGACCACAGATACTGGCACACGAAAGGAAAATACACTGACAGACACACAATACCCCATACTCGATGCTTGGATATATCAGCACAGAAACTACATGACACTTGTGCATGAACATACATGCTTACCATGCACATACCTTTGCACATGGTGCACATCAGAGCCCTCCCCCATACATACAGGCAACTGGCCCCATCCCAAACTCCAACTCTTTCATAGTCTCTGCTGCTTCCATTTTCTATTTGTTCCCGGGAACGGTCTAGGATTCTCAACGTATGGGTCAAGGTCTTGGAGTTCTGGTTCAGTCTCTGCGCATGTCTCCATCTCTCGTTATCTCTGGGGCCCCGTCTCTGTACCTGTTTCTCTCAGTCTGGCACACTGACTGATAGGGGTAATAGAAGGGCACGAGGAGAGAAATGAAAAGAGGAGGATTGGGGAAGGGAGCCAGAGAAGGTGGAGAAGAGGGCCGGGAACCAGGGGAGCGGCGAGGGGCGGGGAGCGCGGGCGGGGGAGGGGCGCCTGCCTGAGCACAGCAGATGTTGCAGCTCCTCGGATGGAGCTGTTAATGTAAGTGGAGTTTCTGCAATGGTAATTAGGAGGGCCCTCATTACCCTGGCGGAGCCGGCTGAGAGCCGATAAAGCCGAGGGGGAGAAGGGCCGACATCAGGGTAATGGGGGAGTAGGGCCATTGAGGAACTGGAGCCGAGCCGGGGACCGCTCTGTGCGCAGCTGGAGCGGGGCTAGAGGGATGCAGAAGGGGGGCTTGGGCCGGCCCAGAGCCCAGAGTGGGGCGGGACTGAGAGTGGCTTGGCTATGGCTGCCAGTATGGCTACACGAAAGAGGGCCTGCAAAGACCAGGCGTCGTGAGTTGGCCCTATCTGCCGCAGAGGCAGATTGAGAAAGGTTCCGGCTCTTAGGTCTCTGCTGCATTCACCCTGGCTGTGTGGACAGAGACCTATCCATTGCACAAGCATGTGGAACCCAGGCATGAACTCTAGTATAGCCAACAGGAAAGTTAATGTCCACGTGGAAGGTTCCAGAATGTCAGGTTTGACTGGAGGAGACCAGCAGCCAAAGGTGGAACCATAATCCCTAATTCTTGCCTCTCTGGAGTTTGAGCTCGTCCTTCCCTTCGTTCTCTCTTTTCACCAGTCCACAGTCTCTCTCTCTCTCTCTCCCCCTCCCCGTCTCCCTCTCTCTCTCACACACACCTTAACACACCTTAGAGAAGCAACCAAATTAATAAAACTGCTGCGGACTGCCAGTCCATAGAGCCCTAAGCACCTTGCTTCCCCCTTTCTGGAGGCCTTAGAGAACAAGAGGGACCGGGAAGATACCCACCTGCCGCTGCGCTCCCCAGCCAGGATCTCCCACCCGGAGGGGGCCAGGACCCATTCTGCTACCTTACTGTCTATACCAACTGGGCATTCTCAGATGAGCCCCAGAGCTTGCCCAACCGAAAACTGAGTGAGACCCGTCTATACATTCAGCCGAGAGCCATCACTACCAGGCAAAATGTTCCCCCTTCCCCTCACGATCCTGCTGGGCCTTGGCCAGGAGGCCAGGAATTAGGAATCTGTGGGCCAAGCAGAGAAAGGAAAATTGAGGGGTCTTCGCAGGCAACCTCCAGCAGAGGTCCCATCACCCCTTCTATGCACTTCTTCACACAACCCCCACTTCAGATGCTCAAGCTTCTTTGACCCCTGCCACTCAGGTTTACTGACTGCTCAAGGATTGCCTAAGCCCTCCAACACGGAAAGCATAGGCCAGACAGAGGGGCAGATTTTTCCTCCAGGCAAGGGAAAATCGGATCTTTGCTGACCACAAAGGTAACAGCATTTCCCGCAAGACTGAAAGGACCTATCTGGTGTCTCTGAAGAGACCAGGGTTTGTAGAGAGGGAGCTCCCAAGCCTGGGGAGAGCCCCAGATCCCCCTCCACACACAGCTGTGTGGCAGAACAGGGGTTAATGGGGAGAGGCTGCAGGCTGGAGCAGGCGGTGGCTCCCCGCCTCCACCCCCCAGAGTTGCTGACTCTTCTTTTTGTTCAGGCTGACAGCAAGCACCTGGTGTGTTCCTGCTACAATATTGCTCCTGCCTCCTCCCCCCCAGGCCCCAGGCTCTCCTCTCCCCCTCCCTGCCTGAGGCAGCCTTCCCCTCTGCCTCTTCTTTCCCCTGCCCCTCCTGCCTATGGCCTCCCAGGCGCCCCCCACCCCAGTCACCACAAGCACCAACCCTGCGGAGTCAATAAACACAACATATGCTGCCGTTAATGTGGAAACCGTGCCCTCCACTCCATTCATCCCCTCAGCCTGCCTGCCTGCCTGCTGGGGGTGGGGGTGGGCGTGGGGGTGGGGTGGGGGAGGAAAGGTCAAGTGGGAACCATTAACTACCCTCTTTTTTGGTCTGTTCCGTCTCCCTACCCTACCCCTGTGCTGAAAAAGGGAAGATCCCTAGGGGGCATGGACAGGGTTAGGTGAGGGTTTCTGAGACACATTCTTCAACTGTCCCCCACCCCAAGTCTTCCATAGAGAAACACGTGAGCATCTTTCTGCTGCTGTCCAACCACCTCTAACTCCGGAAGGAGGTCAGATGAGACCTGAGGCCCCCACGAGAGAGCCATGCTGCTGACAGGGTCACAGGGGTCTATTCTTTTGCCAAGTCAGGAGTCCCCCTCGACGTCTGGGAACGTGTGTCGGTCTGTCCGTCCAGTTATAAAAGAGGAACTCGAAGTGCCTAGGTGGGCTTGGGCTTCAGGAAGCCCTTGTGGAGAGAACCACATACTTTAGACGGCCAAGGAAGGGGTGGCCTGGCCTCAGTCTACACAACTAAATCACCGGTTCCAAGACAGCCGGGAACAATAAAGATAAAAATAATATAATAACAACAGCTAACATGTATTGAGGGCGTATTTATGTACCAGGCATTGTTCTAAGCACTTTACAGGCTTTATCCAATTTGTTCCCCCTAAGACCCCTATGGGGAAGTTACAACGGATAGCCCCATTTCACAGCTGAGGAAACCAGCTTAGTAGGGATCGCTATGCACTCTGTGCTCACCGAGCACCAGGCCCTGTGTTGAGACAAGGTCAATGACATCATGAGGTCAGCATCACTATTAGTGGCATTTTACAAAAGAGGAAAAATGACACTTGGAGAGGTTTGATAACTGGCCTCAAGTCACAGCCAGGACTTAGAACTCAGCCAGGACCCTGGGTCTGTCTGCTGGCAAAAACTTGTGCCCTTAATCCCTCTACTTCCCGACTCCCTTCTCCATTTTTGTCGGCCGGCCGGCCGCTGGCAGAGCATCAGCACCACACCCCTCCAATCCACTTTGTGTGGGCTTGGAAACGGCAGGCCGGCGGGCAACGGAGAATGGAAAGGCAGTGACCAACCTTAGCCCAACTCCTCCCTCGCTCTCTGGTCACTCTTTGCTTCCGCTGAGCTGTGCCCATGCAGCTTTTGTCCTTATTGCCTCTCCACCCACCAGCCCAGGCCTGTTCTGAGGATTCACTGTGAGCAGGCAAAGTGCCCCTTTAGGCTCCCAGAGCTCAGGGCCGTTGTGCTTGGCTCTGCAGCTCCTCACTTCTGAGACTCCAGTTGCTTTATTGATATTAACCTAACCCCCCACCACTACTTCCCCATCCGCCCTGGCCCAGTCTGATGGGCAGAAATCTGCTGCCTGGGCACCACCCTGACCTCTCTTTTCCTCTTTCATTATCTACTCCCGGGCACCAGGGAGCCAGCACCAAAATTAAAACAATAACTAAGCCCGAAGTGGACCCAGCAGCCCCCACTTCCACCCCAAGGGAGGGGGGATAGGCCACAAAAAAAACACCTGGAGAGGAGAACTGGAGAGGAAGATAATCAATGGAAGAAGGAGGGGGTGATTCAACCCCATGCCAGCACCCCCACCTGTCTTAACCCTTTCTCTCCTGCATAGTGACTGGGATGCCCCCAGGTTATCCCTCTCACTCATTCTATATACATAAAAAAATCGAAACAACAGACTCAGGCATCAGCTTGGCAGTTTGGTACTTTAGAGTTTGAGAAAAAAACAAATTTGGGACCATGAGGTCTCTAGCAACCCACACTTCATGGCTAAGATCCCTAGAAGACCCCGGTCCTGCCAAAGAAGGAAGTTCCTCTTTGGGCAAATTCTTGGAGGATTTTCTGATCACTTAGGAGGGTTTTCTGATCACTCAGCACTAAACCCTTGGAAGACTACGGCTTTGTTTCCTGTTCAGAGTAACTCAGGAAGCAGGCAATGGTGTTGCTCCTGCTTCTCAGAGGAAGTCAAATGACTTGCCCAGGCTTATGTCAGCTACTGACAGAACCAGGATTCCAATGCAAGCTAAGTGCTCTGGCTCTGGAGCCTGTGACTTGGCCATTCTGATGAGCAGTCTGCATGGATCTCTCCAGCGTGTTGTGGAGCCTGGCTAAACAAGGAGGTCTAATTCAGGGATACTTTAGCTCCTCATTTCCCAGGCTGTAGAATAGGACCCCCGTGATCTGTCATCTCATTTCAGAGTGGCCAGCCAGAAGGAAAGCAGGGAGAAGCAGGGTCCGTTCTAGCGCTGCTAAGGCCAGCAGAGGGGGGGCCCGTAGCTGAGGTCAAGTGGTGAGCCAGGGAAACTTGGCCAAGTTTGTACCCTCTGGGTAAAGGCATGTTTCCTCATGCAGCCCACCTGGATGTCCAGGGACCAGAGGCTCCAGCAGAGGGTGCTGAGAGAGAGAGAGAGAGAGAGAGAGAGAGAGAGAGAGAGA
>CABHPP010106867.1:31297-46839 GCA_902168425.1 Peromyscus attwateri
TCTCTCTCTCTCTCTCTCTCTCTCTCTCTCTGTCTCTCTGTCTTTGTGTGTGTGTGTGTGTGTGTGTGTGTGTGTGTGTGTGTGTGTGTGGTGTTAAGAATACTTCAGGGGATGGAGAGATGGCTCAGCAGTGAGAGCACACATTATTCTTTTTTAAAATAATTTATTTATTCTTATGTACATTGGTGTTTTACCTGCATATATGTCAGATCTTGGAGTTACAGACAGTTGTTAGCTGCCCTGTGGGTGCTGGGAATTGAACCCAGGTCCTCTGGAAGAGCAGTCAGTGCTCTTAACCACTCTCCAGTCCCCACACACTATTCTTATAGAGGACTTGAGTTCAGTTCCCAGGATCTACAATGGGGAACCTACTACTGCCTGTAACTCCAGTTCCAGGAAGATCTGATGCCTCTGGCCTCTGTGGGAACGTGTGTGTGTGTGTGTGTGTGTGTGTGTGTTTGCATGCAAATAATTTTTAGAAAAATTAATCCAAGCATTCTGTGAGTTCAAGGACAGCCTGGTTACATAGCAAGTTTCAGGCCAACCAGGGCTACAGAGTGAGATTCTGTTTCAAAAATAAATAAACCGGAGAGAGGTGGTGCACATCTTTAATTCCAGCATTCAGGAGGCAAAGGCAAGTGGATCTCTGAGTTCGAGGCCAGTCTGGTCTACAGTGTGAGTTCCAGGACAGCCAGGGCTACACAGAGAAACCCTGTCTCAACAAATAAAATAAATCTTTTAAAATAATGTGCTTCATAATTGGATGAGTTTAACCAGTTAAATAAGTATGAACACAAGGAGAAAGACCCAGGCTGACTTTCTCCTTGACTGTCTTGTTAGTTTCCTGTCCACCAGGACTGCTGGACAAAATCTGAGGACTTGGGCATGGAGCAGTATGTCTCCTAACACCCACATGACTCCTTGCCATTTCCAGCCTATTCCTTCCCACTACAATCTTGGATTTATGGCCCTTAGAGATGCACTAAACTCAGAGGAAGTGAGCAGGTTGGGGTCAGGGGTCACTCAGCTAGGATAAATCCTGTAGCAGGATAAAGGGAGGAGGGCCTAGAGCATGATGAGTTATCGTTAGTATCCCTCCCACCTGGGATTGGGATTGGGGTTGGTCTGACAGGGGTTAGCCCTGAGCAAAGGCTTTAGGGCAAGGTGGAGGCACAGGTTGATTCTTAGGTCTCCTTCTCTCCCCTTGGTCTCTAGCCCATCCTTGGGGAATGGGAGTGCTGTTTAGTCAGGGCAATGTCCTTTCCCTCTCTGAGGAGGAAAGCTAGGGAATAGAGAAGGCTCCTGATTCCAAAATCCCTTTGCTCATTTGCTAGGTCACTTTGTTGTGTTGTTTTGTTTGTTTTGTTTTTGCTTTTTTTTTTTTCCAGAGGATTTCTCTATGTTACAGTTTTGGCAATCCTGGAACTCACTTTGTTACCAGGCTGGCTTAGAACTCACAGAGATCTGTCTGCCTCTGCCTCCTGAGCACTGGGATTAAAGATGTGCGCTACCACTGCTGGGCTAAAAACACCTTGGTTTCTTTTTCCCCCTTTTTTCTTTTCTTTTCTTTTCTTTCTTTTTTTGTTTTTTTTTTTTTCCGGAGGGGTGTATGGTTGTCTTGGAACTCACTATGTAGACCCGGCTGACCTTGAACTCACAGAGATCTGCCTGCCTCTGTCTCCTGAATGCTGGGATCAAAGGCGTGTGCCATCATGCCCAGTGGCTAACTAACTTTTTATCCCTTGCTTTCTCTAGAATGGGAGTGGGGTGGGGCAATCAGAAAGAATTGGTTAGGTGTGAAGATGGTGTCTTGAAATGGTTAATTTTCTGCATCAACTTGGACAAAGATATAGTGATAAAATGTTATTTCTGGATGTGACTGTGAGGGTGTTCCCAAGTGAATGTTAACTTTTGGTCATTAGGATTCTAGAAGGAGATCTTCCCTCACTCAAGTGAGTGGGCAACATCCAATCCACTGAAGGCCTGAACAGAACTAAGAGCAGAGGAAGACCAAGCTCGTTGCCTCTCCCCTTGCCCTGGGATATGGCATTCCTGGTTCGTGGACCTTCAGACTCCCGCCAGGACCCTCACCAGTTAGTCAACCCGCTGGTTCTTGGGACTGGAACTGCGCCATCAGCTCTGCTGGTGACAGTTCACAGATGACAGATCTCGGTACTTCTCAGCTCCCATGATTTGTGAGCCAATCCTTCATCATCATAAATCAACGCCCCTATCCTTTCCTTTCCTTTCTCCTACCCTCTCATCTCAATCATGTCTGTTTCTCTGGAGACCCTTAATTCGGGGTCTGAGAACACGGGGAGAAACCCAGCAGCTGGGTGGGGCAGGTGCAGTGAAGAGAACTGGAGGAGCTGAATCAGGCCAAAAGGAGGGTGGGGCTCCCCTCCTGCCCTCTCCAGAGGGAGGCAGCAGAGGACCATGGGAACTGCCCCATTCAGCTCTCAGCTGCGCAGTCCCTTCAGATCCTCTCTCCACTATGGAGCCCATATGGAGGGATTCATGTGGTTTGGAGTTTTCATACTTGCAGTGCATTTCTCTGATGAAGAGACCCCTTGGGGAAGCTGGGCTGTTCTCAACCTAGTCTCCAGCCCCCTCTATTCATTCCTGAGCAGTGATTTCTTTCAATAACACAGATAAACAAACAAAAACCATACTTTCGTCTGTGGCTGTTCTCCCAGCTCCTTCCATTCTTCAAACTTATCGACTCTCATCATCTTGGGGACCTTGTGCCTGGATGGGGTCAGTCTATCTGAGGTAGCTTCCCTGTACCCCTCGGGTCATCAGCATGTCTATTTTCAGGTAGTGCACCCCCAATCCTCCCTAGGGAGGTTTACTTCCTGGTGTCTCTTCCTCCTCACCCCCATTTAGACACTTGCCAGACTTACTTCCTCGGGTACAGGGACTGGGTCCGGCCCTGGAGATGTCCAGGAAGACAGTCCTGTGTTTGAGGGGGTCAGCTAGCACTGGGCGGCAATGACATGGAGGAGAACTTAAATGCCTCAGCCTAGAAGCAGCACTCTCCCCCAGGCATGGCACCCTGGTCCCTCAGTCTGGTTGAAAGCGGGTCTTGGGAAGATCAAAGACAGGTAGAGAAGAAGGACAGTTAGGAGAGAAGAGGATGCAGGTCAGAGAGACATCTCAGTTGTCGGCAAAGCCAGGAAACTAAAAGGGATCTCAAAGCTGCAGTTAGATCCTGGGGCAGAGACCATCTCCTGTTCAAGGTTGGGGTACGGGGAAGGACGAGTAGCCTTGGTTTGAGGCCAAAAGGGAAGTAAGAATGATCAAGTTCTGGAGAACATAGAAAAGCCAAGGAGTTACTTTGAACTCTAACCGGGCAGAGTGGACAGAGCTGAGGACTCTGTTTAGCAGAACTGCAGCCTCAGCAGAACAGAGTCACGTGACCCTAGTGACCAGCATAACCACAGAGGCAGGTGGTGAGAGGGGAGCAAACTGATCTCCCTCCTAAATGTCCCCTGTCCTTGTTACAAGAAACCCGCATCTCGGAGAATCTAAGACGGAAGGTAGGCAGCTGCCTCCCCAACCATCTGGCCTCACACCATTTTACAGACAGAGAGGAGTGGAGAAAGCCCTAGGTCCCTGGTGCCGCCATCACCTTAAGTTACCCACCAGCCTCGTTCTTAGACCCTAATCTGACCTCATCCCATGGAGCTCCCCGCTGATCTGCCTGCCCAACCCAAACGTTTGTTAGAGATGGGGCCTCACTGTGGAGTTTGCTCTATGTTCAATCCTGTCAGGCCTAGCTGATAGGCTGGGAAACCCCCCTCCCTTTTCCTTCGGCAGACTGGGGCTTGTGTGTGTGTGGGGGGGGGTGCTTCTTTCAAAGCTTGTGGTGTTGCTTTCTATTACAATGCCTTTTCCACTGTGCCTCTGCCCGTCTGTCTTTCTCCTTCAGCCTCTGTCCCCACTCTTCTTACCCCCTCCTAGAACTGCTGAGATGAATCTCTGAAGCTTCATGTTTCTGGGGTAATTGAGTTGTGCTCCTTGGTCATGATGGGGAGGAGGCAGTAGCTGCCCATGGGTCTGGCCCTCCCCCAGCTCACTTAGCCCGGCCCCCTGTGATCCAGCAGAGGGTGAGGAGTGACAGGATGCTTCCTCTTCCCCAGCCCAGCCGCCTTCTCCAGCTCTCTGTCTCCCCCTCACCCCCTCCCTGCTTCATCTCCTGCACAAATCACATGGTGACAGCCCCATCCAACCTTTGGGGAAGGGTTTGTAAATGTGTCTTCCTTAGCTCTGATCTCCAAATTGTTCCTTTTATTGCATTTGTCACGGTGAAGATTAAAGTCCCTGGGTGGCCTGCACTACAAATCACAGAGTCTGCTCTGGGAGCAGCTGCAGGTTGGGAACCAATGGAGGGGTCTGAGTCCTGTTCCAGGGTGGTTGTGTGTACACACTCACACGTTCCCCATGTGCGGCGTGAACTTGTACCGAAGAACAGAAGATGTGCCCCCCCACATTGTCCTTCTGGACCATTTGTCCCCTCTGTAGCAAACGGTGATTTCTCCCTCCAGGCTGTCTTCCAGGATCCCTCTGCCCACACTAGGGCCTGGGGGTAACTCAACGGTAGAATTCTTAACTAGTGTGTCTGAGGTCCTGGTTCCTAGGAGTGCAAGAAAAGAGGGAGATAAGGAGATGACCTCTGCCATTCTCGAGTGGATGCCACCGTCTACGCTGGTCTTCCTTTCATCTCTTCCAATCAGAGATATTTTGCTCTCTTAGTGGGTCAAGGATAGCTCAGCAGCCAAACTCCCAAGAATTTACATCTAGGTCCCAGAGGCATAGCTGACCCTTCCCTGTCCACAGCTCACATCCTTTCTTTCTCATCCTGGACACGACTAGGTACAGAGAGGGCACAGCCGAGACAGAGGAGACACAGCTGAGGAGGAACCAAGAGGACAAAAGCTCCCTTGTACATACACAGAAAAAAAAAAAAAAAAGGTCCCTTTCCTACCCTTATGAGGTGGGCTTCCTGCCTGTCCCTCATGCACATTCATAACATTCAAATTTATGCCGTAATCTCCGCCACTCCATATGTATGAGCCTTTGATGGGTGTTTGGGTTTATGGGATGCACCCAGCCCTCCGTTCCCTCACCCGCCCACCGCCTCTAACCACTGCAAAGACGCTCGTACATAATTGACATCGGCAGATTCTTTCATTATACAAGATTTAGCATCTGCTCGGGGATCGCTCGCTCCTCACTCACTATAGATGACTTTTCCCTGCGTTTCCTATTATCAATTCAAATTAGCCCCATCTCCCCACCCAACCAGTGCAGCGTTTACACTTGACAGTGAGGAAACAGCAAGGCTATAATGGGCTTCTCAATTATTTAGGCCCAGTTAGGCCAGGACCCAGAAGGCCTCAACAAGGGGGTGTGCTGGGATGAGGTCATCACGGGGAGAGGCTAGGGTAATAACTGCTTGATTTCTCCTTGACCTTCCTATAATCCTCTCACTTTTTACCTTGGGGACCCCCCAATATTTGGGTCTACAAGACTGAGACAGTCCCTTACTGCTGCCACAGTCATCAGCAGCTGCCTCGGGTGTATTTACTCAATCAGAGGACCTAATGAACTACCAACATTAACCAAAGAATCAGGGGCTTTGTTACCAGTTGGGCTGGCCCCCTCCTCTTATTACAATTTCTTTTTCTTTTTCTTTTTCTTTTTCTTTTTCTTTTTCTTTTTTTTTTGTTTTTCGTTTGGTTTTTCGAGACAGGGTTTCTCTGTGTAGCTTTGCGCCTCTCCTGGAGCTAACTTGGTAGTCCAGGCTGGCCTCGAACTCACAGAGATCCGCCTGGCTCTGCCTCCCGAGTGCTGGGATTAAAGGCGTTCTTTTTCTTTCTTTCATCCTTTTTTTCTGCAAGATTTTTTTGGTTTTTCAAGACAGGGGGTTTCTGTTCAACAATCCTGGCTGTCCTGGAACTCACTTTGTAGACCAGGCTGGCCTCGAACTCATAGAGATCCTCCTGCCTCTGCCTCCTGAGTGCTAGGATTAAAGGTGTGCACCACCAAACCCTGCACGACTTACTTCCTTAAGGCTTTGTGAAGAGAAGTGGTGGTGCCCTAGGATCTCAGAGATCAGGGAAAGCCTGAAAGCCAACTCTGGAGTGCTAGGAAGAGGCAGAGAAGCACAGACCCGGAACTGGAGACACAGGAAAGCCTGAGAACTGAGAGCTTCTGCAGGGGCTTTGGGAGAAGTCAGAGCCCAGCAGAAAGCAACCGGAAGAGGCCCTTGCTCTGCTCAGACCACGGCTGTGCTGAGCTGTAATTAGGTCAGTCGTGCCCACATGCTGTGCTGCTCTGACTAGCCCAGGCTCAGCCTCCTGGAATAACTCTTGGATCCCGTGACTGTACAGGAGCCACTGGGCTCCCTGAAACCCTCTAAAGGCCCAAGTACCGGGCAGAATTTGCAAGTCAGCACCAGGCCTCAGCCTCAGCCTCCCGCCAACCCTTTAGCCATGTCAAGCAGGGCCCAGGCAGCCAGCTCAGCCCCCCACAGCCCTGGGCTCCTCTGCAGCAACCCCCCTCCCTTTTCCAGCCCAGATCAGTTTCTGAGGGCGGTGATGGGGGAGGTGGCAGGCGGGGGTCTAGGAGGCTGTGGGATTAGAAGTGGCTTTCCCATGCTCAGCCTCTGCAGAATCAAAGAATTCCTCCATCTGACTGGATTTACTCTAAGTCACAGGCGTATGGGACCTTCTTTCCCTCAGCAACAGCTGGAAACAGCCCTAAATATGATTAATTAATGCTGTGAAAAGCCCCGGTCACAATTAAGGGATGTGTGTGTGTGTGTGTGTGTGTGTGTGTGTGTGTGTGTGTGTATTGGACAGGGAGAGGAGGGCAACAGGAGGCGTGTAGATTTCCAATTTAGCCACCTGGGGGTGGGGCCTCCAGGGAAGCAGAGTGACATTTCCCCAGAGACGCTTCTTTGGCACGCAGGGGTCATTTTATCCTGCCTCCAGTTTTGACAGATCAGTCCTTTCCTTTGTCCCAAGGGCACGAGGCTATTTTCTCTCTGATGGGAGTGGGGTGGTAGGTTGGAGCAGATGTGACATCTTCCCCCTTACAAGTAGAACATTCTCCAAACCTCACTTTCTCTTGCGGATTCTAGGGATCACGGACGTATGTCCCACCATGCTGATCAGAAACAAGCCCAAATGGGTCATAAACGGGAACTCAGAGGATACTGAAGGAGTGACTGACCAGCCAAGCCTCCTGTCCTGAAAATGGCCCACATTCATCCTCTTCCTCTGCACCTATAAGAAATTCTAAGCCGGGCGTTGGTGGCGCACGCCTTTAATCTCAGCACTCGGGAGGCAGAGGCAGGCAGATCTCTGTGAGTTCAAGGCCAGCCTGGGCTACCAAGTGAGCTCCAGGAAAGGCACAAAGCTACACAGAGAAACCCTGTCTCGAAAAACCAAAAAAAAAAAAAAGAAAAGAAATTCTAGAGGCCTTTTCCTGTGTCCCTTCCACACCCAGGCCCAGCTCTGTGCGGCTGGGTTTTCATTCCTTAGGGTATGGGCAGCTTTGCCTTGACAAGCTGTTGGTGATAAGCAGTGTTATCTATAATGAGAAAAAAAAGGGGGGGGGGGACATAGACCACTCTATCAAATCACCCAAAATTCACTACTAGATTTCAATAATGTCTTAGTTAGAATTTCTATTGCAGTGAAGAGACACCGTGACCACAGCAACTCTTGCAGAAGCATTTAAGTGGGGCTGGCTTACAGTTCAGAGGTTCAGTCCGTTGTCATCACAGTGGGAAGCAAGGGAGCATGCAGGCAGATGTGGTGTTGGAGAAGGACCTGAGAGTTCTACATCTGCATCAGAAGGCAGCAGGAAGAGAGAGAGAGACACTGGGCCTAGCTTGAGCATTTGAAATCCCAAAGCCCACCCCCAGTGACACTCTTCCTCCAACAAGGCCACACTTCCTAATATCGCCACTCTCTATGAGTCTATGGGGACTATTTTCATTCAAATCACCACAAATAATTAAAAAATACTATATTTGTATTAATATGTAGAGATTTTATATGTGTCTACAGTGTATTTTTCATTTTTAATTTAATTTTTTTAAATTTCGTGTGTGTGATTGTTTTGCCTACATGATCCATGAAGGTCAGAAGAGGTCATTGAATCCCCTGGAACTGGAGCTAAGGATGGTTATGAATCATCATATGGATACTGTGAACCAAATCTGAATCCTCTGGAAGAGCAACAACTGCTCCTCCTCCTCCTCCTCTTCCTCCTCCTCCTCCTCCTCCTCTTCTTCTTCTTCTTCAGATTGATTTACTTTTTATTATGTATAGTATTCTGCCTGGATATATGCCTGCACACCAGAAGAGCCTCCATGTGGTCCTGGGAATTGAAGTCAGGACCTCTGGAAGAGTAGCCAGTGTTCTTAACCTCTGAGTCATCTCTCCAGCTCCCTGCTCTTAACTTCTTAACTTCTGAGCCATCTTGCCAGACCTCACAATGTATTTTCATTATATCCATCCCCATTCTCCCCCTGCAATTCCACCTCTGCCCTGCTAGACTTCCTGGGCTGTTTTGTTTTGTTCTGGGTTTTGAGTTTTTGTTTTGTTTTGTTTTTGAGGTCTTTTTGTTTGGTTGGTTTTTTGTTTTGTTTTTGTAACTGAGTCCAGTTAGTGTTGCCCATATGCCAGTGTGTGTGAGAGCATCCACTGGGAAATGAAGAACGTACCAGTGACCACATCCTTAGAGAGAAATTACCCCCACCTTCTGCAGAAGCCATCTGTGGCTAACAGCTGCTCAGCTAGAGGTGGGGCATTGTGAGCCCCTCTTCCACTCATGTTGGAATTTTGACTGGCTTGATCTTATGCAGGTCTTGTGCAGACAACCACAGCTGCTGTGACTTCATGAGTCCAACTTCTGTGTCACGTCCAAAGCAGGACCTTCACAGCTCTCCTTCCATCCTCCAGCTCTCACGGTCTTCCTGCCAGCTTCCCGACATGTGCTCCGAGCCTTGTTGGGGTCGGGGAGTGATATAGAGGTATTTATTTTAGGGTTGAGTAATCACAGTCACAAATTATCAGAATTTTGGTCAGTTAGGAGTCTTTGCATTCACTGCTTCCCACTACAAAAAGATTATGTGACCAAGTTTGAGAGAATCATAAATCTATGGGAATAAACATAAACATTTAGAAGGCCATAAATTATTTTTTATAGCAATGGACTGACATGCTGCAGTTTGTTTGTTTGTTTTATTTTGTTTTTTTGTTTTTTCACTCTTTGCTCTTTGGGGGCCCTCCACTTGCTTCCAAATAAATAATTATTCTTACTCATGAATGCCCGACCTTAGCTTGGCTTGTTTCTAGCCAGCTTTTCTTAAATCATCCCATCTACCTTTTGCCTCTGGGCTTTTACCTTTCTCTATTCTATATACCTGTCTTTCCTTCTTACTCGGTGGCTGACTGTGTGGCTGATTGGCTGGTCCCTCCTCTCCTTCTCCTCTCTTCTCTTCTTCTCTAGATTTCGTCTATTTATTCTCTCTGCATGCCAACCCCACCTATTTCTCTCTCCTGCCTCACTATTGGTCGTTCAGCTCTTTACTAGACCAATCAGGTGTTTTAGACAGGCACAGTAACACAGCTTTACAGAGTTAAACAAATGCAACTTAAAAGAATGCAACATTTGTATCATTTAACAAATATTCCACATCATAAATGAATGTAACACATCTTAAACTAATATTTTCCACAATAACATGCTTCTGTTTTGCTGAAATGATTCAACCCCTGAAGAGGTCTCCTAGGTTCTAGCCTGATAGCCAAAAACAGAGTAGATTAGAATGAGCATGGAGAAGCCCCATATGCTAATCCTCACCTCAGACCCTTCTGGGGTCAGTGGGACATCTTCTTAATAGCCTGGTGTGCTGGCTAGTTTTATGTCAACTTGACTCAGGCTAGAGTCATCTGAGAGGAGGGAACCTCAATTGAGAAAATGCCTCCATAAGATTGGGCTGTAGGGCTAGAGAGCTTTCATGGGACCAACCTAGGCCCTTTACGTATGTGTGACAGTTATATAGCTTGGTCTAATTGTGGGACTCCTAGCGATGGGATCAGGGCCTGTCCCTAATGCTTGAGCTGGCTTTTGGGAACCTATTCCCCATACTGGGTTGCCTCGGGTAGCCTTAATACGAAGGGAGGAGCTTAGTCCTACCTCAACTTGATAGGCCATGCTTTGTTGACATTCATGGGAGCCCTGCCTCTTTCTGAACAGAAACAGAGGAGGAGTGTATGGGGTGGGGGGCAGAGGTGAGGCCCAGAGAGGGAACGGGAGTAAAGGAGGGAGGGAAAATTGTGGTCAGGATGTAAAATAAATGAAAAAATTTAATTAAAAATAACAAAGATTGAGCTGTAGGCAAGCCTGTAGGGTATTTTCTTAATTAGGAATTGATGGGGGAGGACCCAGCTTATGGTGGGTGGTACTATCCCTAGGCTGGGTCCTGGATTCTATAACAAAGCAGGCTGAGCAAATCCTAAGAAGTAAATCAGTAAGCAGCACCCCCTCCATGGCCTCTGCATCAGTTTCTACCTCCAGGTTCCTGCTCTGTTTGAGTTCCTGTCCTGACTTCAATGATGGACTACAATGTGGAAGAGTGAGCCAAACAAACCCTTTCCTCCCCAACTTACTTTTTGTTATGGGTTTCATCACAGCAGTAGTATCTCTAACTGGGACATGTGGTTTCCAGGAGAGCAACCCAGGGAGGTTGGGGAATGCCCAGATGTTCCTTGGGAAAGGGTCTCCATACTTCTCGATGATGCACATAACAACCGACACTCCTGGACTTAAACCACCAGGACTGAAAGTCAACATCTGGGTATCAAAGCTAAGGAAGATGTGGATCTTCCTTGTCAGACATGGCCCTTGCCTCTCAGGAAGAGGCTGACCTTTGCAGGACAGTGGCCTTTAGAATCGTTGGTGGAATTCCTGAAGTTTTTGCTGGTGACTGAGTAGAGATGCTAAGGCCCACACCAGATCACTAGAGTGAAAGGTGATTCTTAAAGAGGGAAAATGAAAATCACTTCTCCTTCCCGGCAACCCCAAAGTAGGAGAAGCGTGTCCTGAGGCCAGATGTGCATTGGCTCTGCCCTGGGCTCAGCTATGCAGAGAATGCTGACCATCCATCATACCATATCCATCATGCCCTTTAGACCTACAATGTTCTACATCAGGGAGGGGGTTAGAGGAAGGATGGTGTGATCATGGAGGGAGAAGCAGGGGGTTGGAGGCTGGGAGGAGATAGCAGGAAATCAGGAAGGGGATTTGCAGCTTCTTAGGAAAGTCTTTATGCTTTTCTTACAGACCCTTGCTTCCTGGGAGTCCAACAGTGGTATGAACACAAAGGATTTCTTGCATCCTCGTGAGTGAATTATTTTTTTAAATTTATTTTTATTTTATGTGCATTGGTGTTTTGCCTGAATGTATGTCTGTGTAAGTGTGTCAGATCCCCTGAAGCTGGAGTTACAGACAGTGAGCTGTTATGTGGGTGCTAGGAATTGAACCAAGGTCTTCTGGAAGAGCAACCAGTGCTCTTAACCACCTAGCCATCTCTCCAGCCCTGAGTGTATTTCTGCACGGGCGCTATCTCTGTCCAGTGATCCTGTGGCTAGGGATAGATGGGCCAACAGAAAGAACAAGAATATAGGGGCTGGAGAGATGGCTCAGCGGTTAAGAGCACTGGCTGCTCTTCCAGAGGTCCTGAGTTCAATTCCCAGCAACCACATGGTGGCTCACAACCATCTGCAATAAGATCTGGTGCCCTCTTCTGGCCTGCAGACAGGACACTGTGTACATAAATAATAAATAACTTAAACAAAAAAATATAGCTATTTAAACTCCAGTTCCAGCGCTTCTGAAACCCTCACACAGACATACATGTAGATAAAACACCAATGAATATAAAATAAGTTATACACACACACACATACACATGCACATCAAACAAACCAAAACCAAAAAAATATAGCTATTTATTTTATTTTTAATAAAGTGTGTGTGTGTGTGTGTGTGTGTGTGTGTGTGTGTGTGTGTACATGTGTGGAGGACAGAGAACAATCTGCCACTTCCTCCACCATGTGTGTCCCAGGGATCTAACTCCAGTTATTGGACTTGGTGACAAGTTCTTCCTCTGTTGCATCATCTCACTGGTCCTTCGTTTTGTTTGAGAACTTCATTTTATGTTCATGGAACTCAGGCGGTCTTCAAATGTGTCATGTAGCTGAGAATGACTTTCAACTTATTTTTATGTGTATATGGTCATGTGTGCAGGCGTGTATACATATGTGTGTGTGAATGCATGTGGGGCCAAAGAACAGCCTCGAATGTCATTTCTCAAACAATATTCTTTTTAGACACAGTCTCTCACTAGCCTAAAACTCTCACCAAGTGGGCAAGGTTGGCTGGTCAGCAAGACCCAGGGATCCTCGGTGTTGGAATTACAGGTGTGAAGCACCACACACCCAGGTTTCACTCTTGAACAGGGCTTTCTAAAACTCTCAGCCAACCATGTAGGTCGAGCCTCTACCAGAGAGGGGCCCATCGTACGACCAGGTCTGCCCTGGGATGCCCCATTCAGGCCGCAGCTGCCAGGAAGCCTGTCGTAAGCCTTACACTTGATTTCCTCACAGCCTAGGACAGAGACGGGAAAGGAAGGAAAGGTGACTTAGATGGAATCAGGGCCTCACACATACTTGCTAAGTGTTCTAACCCTCAGCTACACCTGTTAGCCCAGAATAGCATTTTCTTTATTATTTTTTAAGTTATTTTTTATTCATTTTACATACCAACCACAGATTCCCCTCTCATCCCTCCTCCCACTCCCTCCACCTTCCCCCCCACTCCTCATCCCCTCCTCCAACAGGGTAAGCTCTCCCATGGGGGGACAGCTAAGCCTGGAACATTCAGTTGAGGCAGGACAAAGCCCCTCCCCACTTCATCAAGGGTGAACAAGGTGTCTGTCCACAGGTAATGGGATCCAGAAAGCTGGCTCATGCACCAGGGATAGATCCTGGTCACACTGCCAGGGGCCCCTCAAACAGACCCAGCTGCACAACTGTCTCCTGTATGCAGGAGGTCTAGTCCAGTTCCATGCAGGTTCCTCAGCTGTCAGTGTAAAGTTTGTGAGTTCCTTTGATCTTGGTTCAGTTCCACTGTTGGTGGAAGTGCAAACTTGTACAGTCACTTTGGAAATCAGTATGGCAGTTTCTCAGAAAGTTGGGAATCGATTTACCTCAAGACCCAATGATACCACTCTTGGGCATATACCCAAGGGATGCTCAAGCATACCACAAGGACACTTGCTCAACTATGTTCAGAGCAGCATTTTAAATGATACACCTCAAAGAATATTTGAGTCATCAAGTGAGGTATTATTGGCATCTCCTGATGGAATAAAAAGGTTGAGGGTCTAGGAGCTTAAGAACTGGTTTAAAGCCACGTGTCTGTGAAGTGGTGAGTCCCGCTCAGGGCATGGCATTCCTCAGCAAAACAATACAGAATCTCACATCACTGGGCATGGGTTCCAGAGTTAACAAATGAAAATACAGGATTCCTAGGAAAACCGGAGTTCCACATAAACAAATAGACTTTCAAAAAGGTTTAAGTGAGGCTGGAGAGGCGGCGCAGTGGTTTAGAACACTTGCTCTTGCAGAGGACCCGGGTTCGGTTCCCAGCTCAGCCCCCACCTGGCAGCTAACAACCATCTATAGCTCCAGGTCCAGGTCCTTTTGACCTCCACAGGCTTCTGTATGCAGGGATACACAGACTTATACTCAAGCACACACATACACACATAAAATAAATAAATACAAGTCTATCCCAAATAATACACAGGGTTACTTATACTAAGGATTTACTTGTATATATCTGAAATTGCATTTTGTCTGGCTCTCTGAGGGTTGAGTAACAGTCAAGGTCAGTCCTGCCTCTTTTTCCCAAGAAAAACTGAAAAGCTTTTGAGGAAGAGAAAGCCTCAGTATGAGTGCTGAGGTGTATTCCTGTAATCCCAGCAATAGGGAGGCTCAGACTTTAAATAAATAAATAAACTTTAGCTTTCTGATCTTCACTGTGCGGCTTGGCATTAGTGAATTCCATAGTACAAGCAGAGGGAGGGTCAAATATGTAGTTCCACCCATGTCTAAGACTTACTTGCCTTTAATCCCAGCACTCTGGAGGCAGAGGCAGGTGGATCTCTGTGAGTTCAAGGTCACCCTGGTCTACAGAGTGAGTCCCAGGACAGCTGGGGCTACACAGAGAAACCCTGTCTATAAAAAACAACAACAAACAAACATGCAACAACAATAAAGAAACTCCAGGCTGGAGAGATGGCTCAGAGGTTAAGAGCACTGACTGTAAGTAAACTGCAAAAGCTCTGGGTTTGGTGTCCCGGGTTTCGGCACCAAATGTTAGTAAATTGATGGCTGAAACTGCGAAGAGACAGTTCAGCCCTAGAGGGCGAGGTATCCCTGATGCCTCGAGCTACTTAGGACAAGAGCTCTACCCTGAAGGTGTCCCGGACACCTGGAGCTGTTTAGCACAGCTCTGATGGCTGAGACTGCAAAGAAACAGCCCAACCTCGGAAAGGAAGGTTTTCTGACTTCTCGGGAGAGTCAGGCCTGGAACTGCTTCAGCAAGGAAGGGTATCCTGACTCTTCAGGAAGGTCAGGATATACCTGGTGTGATGGGGGATGGTCTCCCTGCAGGACACAGCAATCCTGCTCCTCTCCTGGAGAGCCACAATCTCTGGCTCAGTGTTACCAGCTCTTTCTCACTCAGTCCACTATGGGACGTCCCAGCAAGGTTCTTCTGTTCAGCTCCCCCTTGCTCAGTCCACTATGGGATGTCCCAGCAAGGTTCTTCTGTTCAGCTCCCCCTTGCTCAGTCCACTATGGGACGTCCCAGCAAGGTTCTTCTGTTCAGCTGTCAATGAACCAATACTCTTTTGAGAAAGAGGTTTATTTGGGAAGGAGGAGTCCAGGAGAGTAACTGCCTCTACCAGGGTGGAGAGAACAGCTCACAACTGACTGGGCAGGGCGGTTTATATAGGATGTCTAGGGGGCAGAGTCAACTGTGATTGGTTAGTTTATTTTCTGCCCAGGGATTGGCCAGTTTTGTGAGCAAGGGGCAGAGATGGCCCTGATTTCAGGGCCAAACTGTGTTTCTTTCACTGGCCTTTCTTGGCTTTTTGACACTACCTCTAAGGCCAGGGCACATTTCTTTCACCTACTCTGATTCTAGGGGCCAAGAGTGTTATTTTGGTACTAGTCTCAGAGTCAGGGCATATTTCCTGGGTTCTGGGTTTGGGGATAAAGTGTTCACTTCTCTGGCTCAGGTCGCAAACACAGGCTGTGTTTCTTTCCCTGGTCCTGGGCCCTAGGGCCAGGATTCTACTCTCCTGCTCTGTGATTGGTTGTTTTCACAAGTCAGTTGGACAGGGGCAGAGGTGGCTCTGATCTGAGCTAAACTGTGTTTCTCTCACTGGC
>CABHPP010106868.1:0-13931 GCA_902168425.1 Peromyscus attwateri
GGGGAAACTGAGTCACCAAAAGATTATGGGCTGAGCTGACTGGGATGGGTTCCTAGGCCCAGGTTTCCCCGGCTCCCCCCCCCCCCAACAACCCCGGCCCTAGACCCTCTGCCCTGAGTCATTGCTGCCCCCTGCTGGTTACTCCACAAGAAACTCAGCTCCAATCATGTCCATGGTGTTGGGTAGGGTGGCACATGCCTGTAATCCCAGCAAGCCAGAGGCTGAGGCAGGAGGATCAAAAGTTATCTCAAGATCATCCTTGGCAACATAGCAAGTCTGGTTTATGTGAGACTGTGTCTTAAAAAATAAAATAAAATAAAATAAAATAAAAACAAAACAGGCAGGGGATGTAGCTCAGTTAGTAGAGTGTTTGCCTAGCATGCCGGAAGCTCTGGTGAGATCAGGTAGCCCTGCTTGCTAGAGTCCATCAGAGGCAGGCTTGTGGGCTGTTGACATTCTCTTAGAAAAGGAGAGGATGGGAAGAGTCCCTGAACCCTCACCCCAACCTCCCAGTCACCCCTCCCAACCGTTGGTTTACAATTCTGCCTTAAGTGTGTGTGGCCTGGGATCTCAGGGAGAGGCTGGACTATACAGGCTGAGCAGGGACTAGGAAACGGGGCTTCATTTATGTGCCCCTGGGAGCCATCGTCCGTGCTGGCTGAAGGCTTTCTGTTGTGGCTCCTTTGGGGTCAGCCATCCCTCTGCCAGTAAGTGCTCACCCATGCTCTCTGTGAGGCAGCCCGGCAAACTCACTGGTTCCCCCAAGGTGATATTTGGTGGAATCCCATTTTGGTTTGTTCTTGGGACCTCAAGAAGAAGGGGTAGATGTTGATGACATTCTCCCAGGGAAGGAATTTTGCCCACATCTGGGTTGCATCCTCAGCATGACATAAACCAGGCCTGGTGGTGTGTACCTGTCATGCCAACACTTGGAGGCGAAAGATCAGATGCTTAAGGTCGCCCTCAGCTATTTAACAAGTATGAGGCCAACCTGGCTACATGAGGCCTGCTCTTTTTTTTTTTTTTAGGTGTCAACAGTGGCACCCCAGCAGGGAAAGAGGGGGTGCGGGGCAAGGGAGCCAAAGGGATAAGGAGGGAGGTTGACGTGGATCCTGAAGCGGGGAGTTGCTAGGAGTTTTAGGTGCAGGAGACCAGGAGGAAAGCATGCCTTCTGAGGATGGAGGTGTGTGCAAGGAAAGGACTGACGGCTTCACCCCTGCACGCTCCCCAGGGTATGTCCAGGGCTGCCGCGCCCTCATGATCACCGCCATCCTCCTGGGCTTCCTGGGCCTCTTTCTAGGCATGGTGGGGCTGCGCTGCACCAACGTGGGGAACATCGATCTCTCCAGAAAGGCCAAGATACTGGCCATTGCAGGGACCCTCCACATACTTGCTGGTAATGGGGGAGAAAGGGGGTGCATGGGTGGGGGAGGTCCTCGCCACAGCCCCTGGCTTCTCTGTCCTCATCTCCTGTTCTCAGGGCTTGCCTCACCTTCCCCTTTGGGTTGACCCCTGCCCTCTCTCACTCATCTCTCCCCTCTCCCCACCCTGTCTGTACTCTGAAAATCTCTAGACTACAACCCAGTGTCCAAGAGTAGGGCTGCCCTGCTCGAAGCTGAGCCAAATCCCAGCCAGGCCTGAGAGGCTATTTCCTTCCGAAACTTACAATTAGGAGGGAGCAGAGTCAGGGCATGTACACACACACACACACACACACACACACACACACACACACAGAGTAACAATGCTACAGATGGCCTATTGCTGTTCAGTTTATTACATTTCTGCACAGGTTCCTTCACAATAAACCATGCAGGGCTGGTGAGTGATGACCCAAGACTGATCCAGGGGTAGATGGGAAGAACCAACTTCTGAAAGTTATCCTTGGACTACCACATGAGCATCTGCACTCACACACATACACCACACACAAATAACAAAATAAGAACAACAGTCATCATTAAAGATCCTGACGGGGTGGGTATTTCCCGTTCTAGATCTGAAGGTTTGGAAAGGTCCTTAGCCAGTGCAGCAATGAGGAGTGATAACCCACAGGGATGTCAGTGGGTAGGAAAGACTTTCAGGACAGCTGGCCTTTCAAGATGGGTATGGTTACCATCTAGGGGTCATGATCAGATTCATTTTCTCTGCCAGTTAAAGAATTAAGAGGCAGAGAAAATCCTCAAGCTGGACAGGTTGCAGATGAGAAACCTTGACCACAGCGGATGATTCAGCGGTTGAAGGAAGGCGTTTGCTGGGGATGAGGAAAGCACACGAAGGCAGCAGGCACACAGAGAAAGACTCTCCGCAAAGCAGAGGGAGAACTGAGAAGCCGAAAGTCCAGTGCCTTTTCGAAGGCGGGACCTTTAAGTCTGAAGAGCCTTTCTCCTTTAGGGTTGGTCGGTTTGAAGACAGACAGGATGGCTGATTGGCCCTCAGCTGTTGTGTAACATGTCCTGATCCAGCATTGAACTGTCGGTCAGTTCATCCACAAACGACCTCTGGCAGGAGAAAAAAGGAGTCCACAAGGCCTTTGTTTTAAGCTGCCAGGCTTCTGTCTCAAGTCCAGGAGGGAGGGAGAAGCCAGCCATCTTAGAAGTCCACCATCTTTACTACCTAGGCATGGCCACCCTCCTTGTCTCCCAGGGAATCTTCTTTCAATCCTAGTCCCTCAGTATGTTTGAGGGCTAGCGTGCACAGAGCCCTAAGTTCTATCCCCAGCACGGAGTAAACTGTGTGTGTGGGGTTCATGACTATAATCTCAAGAGGTAACAGGATCACGGTCATGCCAGGCTACGTGGTGAGTTCAAGGCCAGCCTAGGCTTTCTAAGACCTTGTCTTAAAAAATGTAAGATACCTTGGGCTTCAAGTGGCCTGAAGGCTGCACTTTGAACAGGTCTGGGTCACAGGCTGGAACAGAGGAAAGGAACTGTCGCTCTTGAACATCATGTCCCATCCCTCAAACTCCTCATAGCTCACTTGCTTTGAGAGGTTGTGGCTACAAGAAGGGCCTTTAGGACGATCCTCCATCCTTTTCTCCAGGGGCCTGCGGAATGGTGGCTATCTCCTGGTACGCCATCAACATCACTACTGACTTCTTCAACCCCTTGTATGTTGGAACCAAGTAAGTGAGGAACCCTGCCCTTGGGGACAGTGGGTGGCTAGGTCTCGGCCCAGCCCCTCTGGGCTGGCACTTACCTCTCTTCCACTCCTCCAGGTATGAGCTGGGTCCCGCCCTCTACTTGGGCTGGAGTGCCTCCCTGCTCTCCATTCTGGGTGGCATCTGTCTCTTTTCCACCTGCTGCTGTGCCGCCAAGGAAGACCCAGTCACCAGGTGAGGGACGAGTGGGTGGAGGCCTGGATTGAGGACTGCAATGTGCTGTGACCACCTGTGACCCTGCCTTCCCCCTAATTCCACAGGACTGGCCTTCCCTACAAGGCTTCGACAGTTGTGGTACCCAAAGCCACCTCAGATGAAACTGACATCAGCTTTGGTAAATATGGCAAAAACGCCTACGTGTAGGAGCTCTGGCCTGGTGGACACCATTTCTTGTCCCACTGTCCCCAGCGGAAGAGTGTCCCCAGGACCCTCAGACCACGCTCCAGTTAATAACCTCAGGACAGACCATTTCCAGACTCCACCCTGTGCCTGGAAGCCACGACCTGCTCTGGGCACACCTTCTCTGGCACTCCAGCCTCTCCCAGGAACAGAAGCTGTGGAGGCTACTTGCGTGGCCTCCTACAGCTGGACCCAAGGGGACAGAGGTATCTGCAGCTTGTGACACCATATAAATACATGTATAAATAAATGTACATTGTGATTGTTCAGGGGCTTCAGGGGTCATGAAGTTGTAGCCAAGTAAGGGGCTCATTTTCAAACCATGGACTGTCAAGACCATCCACTTGAGCTGTCTCAGCCAGTGAAACAGTGTGCCAAGGGGCTGGGGAGATGGTTCGGTGAGTTAGAGTGTCTGCCACACAAGTATGAGGACCTGAGTTCAAATCCCCAGAATCCATGTAAAAAGCCAGGTATGGTCACACTCCTGTAACCCAAGCGCGGTTGGGGAGGCTCTCTGAGGCTTACTGGCTTCCAACCCAGCTCGAGGTTCAATGTGAGAGGTTCCTGTCTCAAAGGAATAAAGTGAAGAATGATAGAGCAGGGTGCTAGAAGCCCTCCTCCGACCTTTGCAGGCACACAGACTCGTGCACAAACAACACACACACACACACATACATTCTTAAAAAAAGGTGTTACAAGTGATTTGTAAAGGAGAATAGCTAGTTACTGCTCAGAGTCACCCACCTCAGGGAATTATTGTTAGCTGGGACGCCTCTGGCCAGCTGATAGTCTCTCTCTTTTGACTCTTAACCTGTTTTCTTACAGCTGCACAGAGGAGCAGTTGGTCTAGAACAGGAGTTTGTGTGTGCGTGTGTGTTTGAACTAGATTTGGGGTTTAATAAAGACATTTTAAAAGATGCATTATTTACATGCATGTGTGTGTGTGCCTTCATGTGTTTCTATGCACCATGCGCCTGCAGGTGTCTGAAGACCAAAAGAGGGCACCGGATCCCCTGGAACTGGAATTACAGGTGGTTGTGAGTTGACCTATGTGGGTGCTGGGAACAGAACCCTGATCCTCTGTCAGAGCTGCAAGGGCTCTTATCTGTTGAGCCATCTCTTCAGTCCCTTAATAAAGATATTTTAATATAGACGGAAACTCAAGGGTCAAGAGAGAAGACCTCATAAGAAAACGATACCCAAGAGCATTTTAGAAGTCTTAGAAAGTGAGACACCAAAATACAGTATGGGGTCCTCAAAAAGGAGCCACTGGGACAGCATCTTGTTTGTTTCACCTGGGCCTGAGTGTGGTCATCAAGGATGGGCCGGGCCTGCTGTGTACACATTCCTGTGGGAAAGCTGAGGTATCTTCCAGAAAAAGGCTCATGTATAGCCACAGCTGGTGGGTGGGGACGGTGTGTTGTGAGCAGTGTGGTGTGGGCCTAGTCGGGACCACATAGAGCTGGTACCTGTTCAAGAAAAGGAGGCTGGATGTGGTGGCGCACTCCAGTAATCCCAGCATTTGGGAGACAGAGGCAAGCAGATCAGGAGTTCAAAGTCATCCTTAGCTACATGAGACCATGTCTAAAAAAAGCTGGGGAGCTCAACTGGGGAGCTAGCTCAGTTGGTAACGTGACTTCCTTTCAAGTATGAGGACCTGCGTTTTATTTCCAGAATTTAAAAAAAGGGGGGGGGGGGGGGGGGGGGGGGTGGGGGGGAGTATGGCGGTATATACACCACTGGGAAGATGGAGTCAGGGCCTCTCTGGCTGGCCAGCCTGGCAAGACCGGCCACCTACAGGTAAAAGTGACAGACCCCATCTCAACAAATACGGTGGAAAGTGACTGAGCAAGACACCTCTGCTTTCTTTGGCTGTGATAAACTCCATGACCAAAAGCAACTTAGGGAGAAAAGGGTTTATTTTAGCTTTTAATTCCCAGGTCACACTCCATCATTGAGGGGAGACAGGGCAGGAGCTCACGCAGAAATCACAGGATGATGCTTACTTGCACTTTCCAGTAGTATTTTTCTAGAGTCTAAACCCACCTGCCTAGGGATGGAACACCCACGGTGGGCTGGGCCCTCCCTCATCAATTAGCGGTTAAGAAAATACCCCCACAGAGGTGCCCACGCACCATTCTGATCCAGCCAGTCCCCCAACTGAGACTCCTTCAGATAATTTTGGCTGTGTTAACAGCAAAAGCTAACTAGAACACCAGTTGATCAGCACCCCTCACGTATACATATGCACACACACACACACACACACACACACACACACACACACACCAAAAGAAAAAAAGAAGAGAAAATGAAGCCACTAGGCAGAAACCTCTGATCCAGTGGAGAAGAGAACGGGATGGGACGTCAGCTGAGCAGCTGTCTTCTGCAGCACGGAGTGGTGACCAGGGTCCGCCTCTGGGTTCTGCCAAGCAGCCCTTTTTCTATACCGCATCCGCTCAACTACATCAACTCCCCCATCTGCCTCTCCTCTCCTTTTCCTTCCAGGAAACCTCAGCCGAGTTGCACAACTGAACACTGAACACTTAACTGTACTGAGCATGATTGTTGGGTTGGGTTTCCAATTCTTCAGTCACTGTGTGGTCACATGACTGTAAAAGACCAAGGGAAACTTTAAAAAACAAAACAAAAACAAACATTTCCTTTTTGTTTGGACAGGATTTTTGAGATGTGTAGCCCTGGCTGTCCTGGAGTAGAACAGGCTAGCCTCGAACTCACAGAGATGCGCCTGCCTCTGCCTCCTGAGTGCTAGGATTAAAGGTGTGCACCACCACTGCCTGGCTAAAGAAAACATTTAAGTACTTGTGTGTGTGTGTGTGTGTGTGTGTGTGTGTGTGTGTGTGTGTGTACACACGTGTGCCACAGCATATACTCGCAAGTCAACTTGTGGGAGTCAGCCCTAGGGATCAAACTCGGGTCCTCAGACTCAGCCACAAGTGCCTTTACCCACTAAATCAACTCACCAACCCAAAATTTTAAGTGAGAACTTGTCTCAAAAAACAAACCAAAAAAAAAAAAACCAAAAAACAAAAAACCTCACAAAACTTTGCTGGCTCTCATTAGCAGCTTATTAAGGTCATTTGTTCAACAAATACTTAGGACGCCCCTGCTGTGTGTTTAGCAGGGTAATTTCCAGGATTACGTGATTACAGCTTGCAATCCACTTAGACAAGCAGTGATCTGGGATCCTGTAAATGCCATGGTCAGTCTTAGCAGCCAGCACCATCAGCAACAGGACCTCTAGGATTCCCGTGCTTCCCAGCAACGTCTTGGTCGTATGCTGGTAATAATTTCACTCTCTCCACTTCTGCCATCCTAAGGACAACTGTCCCTGCACACTAAACTAGTAGCATCAGGGACGAGTCAGCCTGCCCGGCCCCACTGAGTTAAGTATCAGACAGAACTGGTTCCGTCTCACATCATTTTGCATCATTCCTCAGCCCTCACCCCACCAGTCCAGTTACTCAGCCCTTGAAGCTAGCTCAACCCTGAAAATACTTGGAGGGTTGGTGATAGTGTAATCTGTAATTATAGCTCCTGGGGAGGGAGCAGCATGAAGATCATGAGTTCGAGGCCTGCTGGAGCTACAGAGTGAGGTCAGCCTGCACACCACCTAGTGAGATCCTGCTTCAAACTATACAATAAAAAAGTGAGCTTGGGACAGATGCTGAGTGTGGATGGGTGTGGTAGCCACCTGTAATAGCAGCCTTGGAAGGTTGGAGTCAGGTTCCCCAGGGCAAACTGACTAGTAAGACTAGCCCACCAGCTCTGGGTTTCACTGAGTAACCCTGCCTTACTGAATAAGGTGAAGGGGTGAAAAGCCTTGACATCAACTGCAGGCCTCCACATGCATGCTTAAACATACATGCACAACCCCACGCCTGCAGACATGCGGACACACACATGTGCACCAAACACAAACACATGAAAAGAAAAAAACTACATGATGTAGGACTGGGAAACTTGCTTCAAGAACATGAAAAGAGCCAGGTGTGGTGGCTCACACCTTCAGTCTCAGCACTTTGGGGGTAGAAGGATCTCCTGAGTCTCAGGCCACAAAGCAAGTTCCAGGATATCCAGGGCTACACAGAGAAACCCTATCTCAAAGGAAAAAAAAAAAAAAAAAGTGAGCTTGGGATGTAGCTCAGGGGTCGAGTGCTTACCCAGAATCCTCCAGTTGAGGCCTGGAGGTGAGGTTCAGTAGAAGGGGGCTAGCTTGTGCAATTCCTTGAATTCCATCAAAAAAAAGGAGAGAGCAGAGAGGAGGGGAGGAAGAAAAATAAAAATAAGTTCAGAACCAGAAAAATTAAAAATACCTCCTTCCAAGCCGGGCTTGGTGGCGCACACCTTTAATCCCAGACTCAGGAGGCAGAAGCAGGTGGATCTCTGAGTTCGAGGCCAGCCTGGTCTACAGAGCGAGATCCAGGACAGCCAGAACTACACAGAGAAAACCTGTCTCAAAACACCGAAACACACAAATAAATAAACTCTAAAAACCCCAGCTCCTTCCAAACTAAATTCATAACTAAGAAGTGGGGCCAGTGAGATGGTTCAGTGGGTAAAGACACGTGCTGCCAAGGCTGACAGCTTGGGTTTGACCCCAGGAACCAACACGGTGGGAGAAGGTTCCTGAAAGTTGTTCTGATTTCTACACTTGTGCTGTATTGCCTACAAACACACACACACACACAAATATAGAGGAGAAAAAAATTCAGACATATGTAAGAAAGCAATATTTAAAAAATAGCACTTGAGCCGGGCGGTGGTGGCGCATGCCTTTAATCCCAGCACTCGGGAGGCAGAGGTAGGCGGATCTCTGTGAGTTCGAGGCCAGCCTGGGCTACCAAGTGAGTTCCAGGAAAGGCGCAAAGCTACACAGAGAAACCCTGTCTCGAAAAAACAAAACAAAACAAAACAAAAAAAATAGCGCTTGGGGGCAGTAGTGGCGCATGCCTTTAATTCCAGCACTTAGGAGGCAGAGGCAGGAGTTTGAGGCCAGTCTGGTCTACAGAGTGAGTTCTGGGACAGCCAGGGTTACACAGAGAAACCCTGTCTCAAAAAAAAAGGGGGGGGAGGCTGGAGAACTGGCTCAGTGGTTAAGATAAGAGCACTGGCTGCTCTTCCAGAGGACCCGGGTTCAATTCCCAGCACCCACATGGCAGCTCACAACTGTCTATAACTCCAGTTTCAGGGGATCCAACACCTTCACACAGACAAAATACAAAATGTGCATGAAGTAAAAATAAATTATTTAAAAAACCATGATGGGGTAGGGGTGGGGGACAGCACTGGGAGGTGGAGCCAGAAGGATCAGTTCAGTCATTCTTGGCTATATATATAGTGAGTTCAAGGCTAGCCTTGTCTTGTTTTATTTCTAAAACCAAACTAAAGCCCCAGCTAATAAGGGCAGAGATGGCTCGAGAGTAGCTGGAGTTGGGACATAAACCTCCCACGACACAGCAGGCAGACGACGGGAGGCTGGAAGAGGGAAGACAGAGTATCCGCAGGACTGACAGCCAACCCTGACCTTCACCTCCAAACATCTCAAACAAGCAGGCAGGTTCCTGTCACCGGGCCATTTATTATCACAGCACTCTGTGGGCTGGACCAACCCCACCACAGTCCATGGGGTCCATGTGGCCTTCCTTGGTTGGCAGGACAGAGCTTCGCTGGGTGAATGGGCAGTTCCCTTCTCTAGCCTTTGAGGGTGAGCTGGGGGAAGGGTTGGGGGGACAGACTTCCTCTCTCTGATGCCAGGTTTACACCGTCCACTTCAGACACCTGCAGAAAGAGAAAAGAAGCCCGTTGGAGGAGGAGGGAGGTCCTCAGATGCTGTGTGGGGTGAGACTAAGGGCATGGTTAGGCTCGGGCTCACCTGGTCTCCTGGTGGGTGCCCAGGCAGCGGACTGTGCAGTACCGGGCACCACAGCTTACGCAGGTATATGGGGATGGGAAGCCACACACAGCACAGAAGGGGCGCTGGGGTCGGGAGGGGGGACCCGCACAGGCCGTCAAGTAGTTGGGGCCCTCAGATGTGCTCAGGTTCTGCAGGGACATGAAGGGACAGGCGTCTTGAGTTCTCCACTCTGCCATGCAGCTGGTGTCCACCGAGGATCCTGAAGAGCATGGGCTCACCCCTTTGCTTTGGGGACACCCCCCCCCCCACATACCACCAGGCTGAGAACTCTCTTACCTGCTCCTCCAGCAAAGCCTGGAAGTTTTTCCGGAAGCGAAGTTTGAAATGGTCACCTCGAGTTTTCTTCTTTTTCTTTCCTGGGGGAATCAAGGGCAATGAGTTGCTGGACAGCTGCTGTGATACTTGGGGTCTGTCCCCCCCGCCTGCATCTGCCCTGTACCCTGACATCTCCAATCTGGGTCGACAGTCAGCTCCTTAAAGTTCAGTCTACTCCATCTTGTTATTTTGGGGACAGGAGCTCATATAGCCCAGGCTGGCCATGAACTACTCACTATATAGACAAGGATGACCCTGGACTGGTTCTCCTGCTTCTTCTGCCTCTCACGTGCTGGAACTACAGGCCTTGTTGTTGTTGTTGTTGTTGTTTTGACGCAAAGCCTCATGACATACCCCAAGCTGACTTCAAACTCACGATGTAGCCCAAGTTGACCTTGCTTCTTGGCAGTTCTCCTACCTCAGCTTCCTGCGTGCTGCGTCTACAGGCATACACCATCATACCTGCTTGCCTCATCTTTTTATTCCACACACATAAAGAAACCCAGGCACAGAGAGGGAAGACAGTTGCTCCCAGCACAGGAGCTAGTCACTGGCAAAGCCAGTCACCTCCCTGCTGGGACCCTTCCCACACGGCCTGCACAGCCCTGACTCCTTTCCTCTCCCAATGACAGGGATACTTTTGTATTCTGTATTATAAAGACACACTTGTGGGGGGGGGGCAGCGAGCGGCGTGCGCACGCCTTCAATCCCAGCACTTGGGAGGCAGAGGCAGGCGGATCTCTGTGAGTTCAAGGCCAGCCTGGGCTACAGAGTGAGTTCCAGGACAGGCACCAAAACTACACAGAGAAACCCTGTCTTTAGGGGGAAAAAAAGAAAAAAAAAAAAAAAAAAAAAAGCCTGACAGCCTGAGTTCAATCCCTAGAACCCACATTACAAAAGAGAGAACCAACGCCTGAAAGTTGTCCTCTGACATCCACCCACACGCCATGCCATGGCATGCATGTGTACACACACATGTACATGCACACATATGCACAAATAAGACAATAGAAGTTGTTCACATTTTCAAAAATCTCTCTGGGTGTCATAGCGCACACCTTTGATCCCAGCACCTGGTAGGCAGAGGCAGGTGGATCTCAAGTTCAAGGCTGTCTGGTCTACACAGAGAGACCCTCTCTCAAAAAACAGACTGTAGTTGGTTTTTCACTCTTTTGTTCTTTAGCTCATTTGGGGAGCCCACCACCCAGCTCCCCAATAAATAATACACACGAAGGCTTATTCTTACTTATATAGCCCAGCCTCAGCTTGACTTGTTTCTAGCCAGCTTTTCTTAACTCAAATTATCCCATCAACCTTTCGCCTCTGGGCCTTTTATCTTTCTCTATTCTATATACCTTTCTTTACTTCTCACTCCATGGCTTGCTGTGTAGCTGGGTGGCTGGTCCCTGGAGTTTTCCCCTCCTTCCTCCTTCCCCGATCTCTCTTGCTTCCTCGTCCCTCTTTTTTTCCATCTGTTTATTCCTTCTGCCTGCCAGCCCCGCCAAGCTTTTCTCCCGCCTTGCTATTGGCCATTCGGCTCTTTGTTAGACCAATCAGGTGTTTTAGGCAGGCAAAGTAACACAGCTTCACAGAGTTCAACAAATGCAACATAAAAGAAAGCAACCCATCTCTGCAACATTAAAACAATGTTCCACAGCATAAACAAATGTAACACCTCTTAAAATAATATTCCACAACAACAGACAGACAGACAAAACCCTCCCTACAATAGAAAGAAGAGAGAAAGAACAGGTACAGACATTTATTACTAGCTTAGTGTATACAGTTGTTGATGGTTGTTTTGTTAAGCTCTCCCTCCCAGTCCAGGTGTCCTTGGGGCACAAAGGTAACACCAGCAGACCAGTGCTTCAAAGTGCCTGAGCCCAGCCCAGACATCCACAGACTGAGAGACAAGTACGAGGGATGATGATGAGAGGCACAGCCGTCACAAGTCTCAGAAATGTGGCTGACACTTGACACAGAGGAGAAAGCCTGGATGTCACCCACTCCAGAATGATTGACAGCCCTTTGTCTCTGTCTGTAACCTGCTGACTGGAGACGGCTCTTTAGAATAGTAACACATCGTCCTCTCAGACTGTTGGCTCTCAGAATCAATCGAGGTTTTAAAGAACCAGGGGCTGGAAACATTGCTCAGTGGGTAAGGGCACCTGCTGCCCAACCCAGCAACCTGAGTGACCCAAGTTCAAACTCTGGAAGCCACATGGTGGAAGGAAAGAACCAATTCCTCTAAGTTTTCTTCTGACCTCCACATGCCAGCATGTGCAGAAATGCACAGACACACACATGCATGCATGCACACGCACACAATAAAGAAATCAAAAATACAATAAAGATTCAATTCCCATCTCTGCTCATTGGCATCTGCAGTGACAGGCTGCCGGGGAGCTTCGTGACACCATCTCATTCTCTCTCCCACAACCCCCACCTCACCTGTGTCTGCATCGTCATCAAACTGAGGCAGCCTCTTGCCCAGCTGGGGGAGGCCCGCGTGGGGGTCATCCTGGAAGTTGTCATTCTCTAAAGCTTCTAGCTGTCGATTGATCCGGCGTTGCCGGGCTGCCCGGTCCAGCACCCGCCGCTGTCCAGGGTCCTGGGAGCGAACTAGATGGGACAACAGAGTTATAGGGGTCAAGAAAGGCGGAAAGCTGGGCTGGCACAGTCTCCTGGCCTCATCCCCGTCACTTGGCTGTGGGAAGTTCCCAGCTCTTCACCCTGCTTCCTTCCAGCTTGGGAAGCCGGTTTCTGCCCTTATTGCCGACTCTTAGTCATCCAGCCCCAGCAGTCACTAGAGACACAGTAAACTGCAGCTGGGCAGATGGCTCAGTGGTTAGGAGCACTCTCCGCTCTTGTAGAGTGCTAGAGTTCAGTTTCCAGTACACAGGACCATCAGCCACCAGGGTGGTTCACAACCGCCTGTAACTCCAGCTCCAGGGGATCCAACTCCCCCTTCCGTCCTTCACAGGCACCCACACACACACACACACACAAACACACACACACACACACACACACAAATTTTAAAAAAATAAGGGAGTACATTTAGAGGACTGACATTATGCTGACCCCTGGCTTCCACATTCAACACATCTGTGACTTCGTAGGGCAAAATCCAGTGTATGTTTCTAGAATGTTCCTTCAGTCTGAGTTGCATTTCTATGCCCAGTGACTGCATGGAATATCGTCCTTGGACTAAAAGGGTCTCTGTTCCCTGGCATGGCTCCCAGCTGCCCTCCTCTCTTGGTGACAATGCTTCCCAGTCCCACATCTTGGCTCCCCTCTTGCTCTTCAGGCCACCTCTGCCTGCCCTTCTTTTATTGATAACCCTGACCCTTTCCCACCCACCCACCCCCCACAACCTTCAATGGGGTCTCACGAAGCCCAGGCTGGCCTGGAACTTACTATGCAGCTGGGAATGACTCCGGATGCCCTCCTGTGCACCACCACGCCTGTGGTTTATGTGGTGCTGGGAATGAAACAGAGCTTTGTGTATGCTAGACAAGCACTCTGCCAGCTGGGCCAAATCCCTCTTTTCTGGCATTTCTTTCTTCAAAAAGTGCATTTGTTCTATGTGTTTCTGTGTGCACGTGGGTTCCGCAGTACACGTGTGGAGGTCAGAGGGCAATTCTCCCATCATGCGGGTCCTGGTGGTCAGGCTTGGCAGCAAGCACCTTTACCTACTGCGCCATCTTGCCAGCCCATTCCTGGTGCTTCTAATCCAAACACGAAGCTGTGTTTCCCATGGCATGCCAGTCTCAAACCACCTCAAACCACAGACTTGGTTACAAGATATCCAGAGGCACAGGCAGGACCAACCTAACTACATGGGCAGCCTAGGCTACAAAGTGAAACCTGTCTCATTAAGTAAGAAAGAAGAAATGGTAGGGGAGTGGAGTGGGGAGGGGTGGGGAGCCTAAAGCCAAGCGCTTTCATTTCCTAAGCTTCTCTGTCCCCTCCATCCCGAAGCTGGGGTGGGTACAAACTTCGCTCATTGCACCCAGGCTTTGGAATGACAAGCTGTCCTCTCCATCCCCACGTCTAGCTTGCAGCAAACATCCACAAAGCATGAATGAATGGTTGCGGGGCCACCCCAACGCCGAG
>CABHPP010106871.1:4514-24069 GCA_902168425.1 Peromyscus attwateri
ATAAGTGTCTGTATGTTTATTTTATAAGTGGGCTAAGGAACTGCCGGGGTTTGGCGGGACCCGGGGAGAAAACTCTCCAGCTACATGTAAATTACCCCACAAAATAAACCTCCTTTTTCACTATGTAGAGTTGCCTTAATACTACAACCAATACCAGTGGAGGGTTTGAAACCAGAACTAGAGCCCCCAAAGTCTAGGATCAAAGACACACAGCCAAGGTCTCTAACCACAGATGTGGGGTGTGATCACTTTGGAGTTCCTAGGACCAGAGAAGAGTGGCCAGAAAATAGATTAAAGGTCTCCTCTGGGGCCAAGATAGAGTCTTCAAAAAGTCACTAACTGAAATTCACGTGTGAAATCTCATCATTTGGATGGGTTACTTCCTGGTCTTTTTGCACAAACACACACTTTCTCAAGATGATGTGCTAATGGAATGGCAACACTGTGTTCTTCTTTCGATCTTGAGCATTTCCTCAAAGCCTTTTGTCTCCTATCAACCCTGTTTAGCTTCTGAAATCAGAGGAGATCAAGTGTGGTCAGGATGGGATGCCTGCAGACTCTCACCATCACACTGACTGACCAGCCTAGCCTAGTTAGCTAACAGCAGCACGGCATTTCAGACATGGGGTTTATTTAACAACAACCTCTTGTTTTTCATTTAGGGGTCCCTGCCCTGTTTTAAGAGGAAACTGTTGGGCAATGCCAGGGAGCTCTTTTCTGTGACCTTCTCTCAGGACTACACCCCCCCCCGACCATTATAGACAAACCTTTGCAAGCCCCCACCATCTCTCCAGTTCTTTGCCTGAGCAGCCCACATGCAGAGCAATCCTATGTCTTTGGGCCGAGTCTTCCCTGCAGGAAATGTTCATGTATCAGTGATCAGAGGCCCATGCTAGGTGTGATGGAAGAACTGGCATATTTACCTCATACGCCAGACTCAGAGTCTTCCTGCATGTGTTTTGTAAAACTCTGGGAGACAAACCTATTTATTTGGTTCTAAGCAGTGGGAATCTTGGGATACAGACATGGCAAATAGGCTCTGCCTCTAAAAGCTTAAGATCAACTGAGGGAACAGAGTGTTGCAGGTGAGGACTCCAAGAGGAATCAATATGGGCAAAACAGGAACCAAGAACTCTTAGTCACAAACTGGAATAGTAAATTATGTTTGTGATTCTGGAGAAAGGCCTCCTGGATTTGACTCCTGTCCCATCATTTCTAGCTCTGTGAGTTTGTGTAGGATAGTAGCAATGGAGCCTGCCCCATGGAGGAACCCACAGCATGCCTGTCTTAGTCACTGTTCTGTTGCTGTGAAGAGACACCATGACCAAGGCAAATCATACAGAAGAAAGCCTTCACTGGGGTGGCTCACAGTGTCAGAGGCTTCGTCTATTATTATCGTGGTGGAGAACGTGACAGCAGGCAGGCAGGCAGGCATGGCTTTGGAGCTATACTCAGGGGCAGGGGCTGGACCTAGTGTGAGCTTTTGAACTCTCAAAGCCTACCCCCAGTAGCACACTTCCTCCAATAATGCCACACGCACCCCAACAAGGCCGTGCCTACTCCAACAGGGCCAACTCCAACCACTCCTAAACCGCTAATCCTTCCAAACACATCCCTTTCCTAGTGACTAAAAATTCACATATCTGAGCTTATGGGAGACATTCTTATTCAAACCCCCACAGTGCTAAGATAATGCTTCGAACATGCTGGACCTACCTTGGATGGCAGCTTCTACTGTTCAGCTAAAATGTAAGATCGTGTCATGAGGGTGTAGCTCAGGGGTAAAGCTCTTGCTTCATGTGTACAAGGCCCTGAGTTCAATCCCCAGCTCTGCAGCACCTTAAAAAATAGAGTATGCTCCTGAGGAAAAGGTGTTCTTTTGGTTTCCATGTTCCCAGTGTGTAACAGAAGCTGCCCCATACAGGCATTCACTGAGTCTTTGTTAAATATTCGATGGTGTGATTTTCTTCTTGCCAATTTCTCACTCATGAGAGACCAACATTCCCACCTCTGAAAAATCCTATAACAAGGGGAGAATGGTGTTCTGTGCCTGTAATCCCAGCACCCGTGAGGCACAGCTGGGAACATCACCACAGATTCCAGGGAAACCTGCAGTACTAAGTGAGACCCTGTCTCAAAAGCCAACCATGGCAGCCTCAAAATTCTTAAAACAACAATGTATCGTGCCAACCATTTTGTATGTCTGTTTAAATGCAGTAATGCTATATTTGGCAATGCAACCTTGAATTCATTCTCAATAACTGCTACAGGAAAGAAAAAAGTCAGACAGCAACAGATAGAAGTGGTGTGGGGAACAAAACTAGGGGCGTGAGAGTTTCCTTAATTTCTATGATGCTGATCTTGGTAATCTTTACATATATATGTACATACGTATAATTAGTGCTAAGCTAATTCTCTTTTCCTTCTGTCTCCTCTCTTTGTTCATGGGCTTGCAGTTTTGTGCTCAGAAAGGGATAATATCTTCAGACTAGAAACATTGTGTCATGTGGCCCCTTGCCAGAGACTCAGTAAGGCTTTCTGTAAACCTGGCATTCACGCCTCCTTTTTAAGGCTTGTTTAATCAAAGCTCTCCCTTGATATTCATTCTTGGAAAACAGAAACTAAATAGAATGAAAAGCAACTGCAGCCCCTCTCTGCCCCAGTCCTGGCTGAGAAAAGTCCTGAGTAATCAGATCAATTCAGCTAACAAATGCTCCTTAGACGAGCTCTCTGCCTTCCTTCCGCTGGGAATATCCCTTCCCACCTCCCACAGCTCTGTTTGCCGGTTCCTGGTGTCTCCTGATTGCCCTTGGTCACAAAAGCTTCCTTTTGAAAGACACAGGGCCCATCCTTCCTGCCCCATTCACTCTGCAGAGTGTTTCTGGTATAGCCAGAGGGAAGGTGAAGTGGCCCAGTTTCTAGAAATGTCAGCTCCCTGGGGGCCAGCAACCTCCTTGCTACAGTGTGGCAGCAGCTGGCAATATCCTGGCCACCTCTGGCTGTCAGGCCTTCCTATGAAAAGCAACATGAATTCAGCCTTGCCTGCTAGAGATCAGGGCACCGATGCCACTGTGAGCTAGTTTCCAGAGGGAAGCAAGAACCCTCGTTCTCCCAAGTCCAGAGTATCAATGACACTTCAAGCCTGCACTCAGGACCCCATAGCCTCACCCAGAGAAGCAGCACACAGACCAGGATCTTCCAATCAGGCTGGGTGGGTTAAAATACAATACCACGTGTCAGTTAGATTCCTCCGTTTAAGATGGATATTTTGAAACAAACAAAAACCCCTACCAATTCCTCTTTCTCTTTCCCTATGCTATTCCCATCCCAGCTCTGAGGGTCGTAGGTTGGGGAGAGGAGAAGGAAGGAAGCCTTGACTGAAGAAAAAAGGCCAATGAAAAGCTGCCCACTGCGGCCTACTCTGGCTTCCGCCTGTGTGGGAGAGCTAAGTGTATATGTCACTGAAATGTTTTTAAGGGACATTGACAGATTTGTGCACTGGGAGTTTTGTAGCGACTGTTTACTTGTTTTTAGAGACAGCATTTCACGTATCACAGGCTGACCTCCAACCCACTATACAGCAGGTTTCATGGCGTCCTAAGGATTGAACCCAGGGCTTTGTGCATTTTAGGCAAGCACTCTACTAGTTGAGCAGCATCCTCAGTGTCCGGAGCTGACTGTATAATGTTCACCTCACTGATAAAGCTGCAGCTTCAATCCCTGTCGCTTCTGTGGTAGGAATGCCGTAAGGAGTCTGAGTTCCTGTCTACGTGATCCAGGCTCTGACAGTCTTAAGGGCAACAATCTCCATCCACCCGAGGATCTGCCCAGAAGCAGGCACAGCCAACAACTGCTGTGGCTATAGGGCTGGAATCCACCAACCCGAGGGCTTTTCCTTCTGTGAGCCTCATACAGAGACCCGGAGTAGAATGCCTTTTGCTGTGACTTCAAGCAGTGACTTCAAAAACATGCAAGACATGTTGCAGGAGGCATGTGGTGGAAAAACTTTCAGGAAGGAAAGGGTAGGGCATCATAGCAGAACTTCTGGAATAGGGAAGAAAGACCCTGGCACCCAGTACCAAGCAAAGCCTTAGTTCCTTTTTCACTCAGAAGCAAACGGCTGCTAAGAGACCAGAAAGCTCTACCCAGAAACTAGATGGTGGGACATGCCTATGCTGAGTGACAAAACTTTCCCTGGGGAGGTGAGCACGTCTGATCACCCGTAGGAAACCTACATCAGGCCAAAGCATGGACACCACCAAGTCCAACTTGGTGAATCAAGGTGTTGTTCTGGGGTTACTTACAGGAATATGAGTGAGAGGTTACTATAGCAGCAGAAATGACTCAAAGCCCACCCCAGCACAGGTGACAGCTCACAAAAGCTGGGAACCTGGAGCACATGGCGCAGACTGCAGGCAGCTCAACAGGTTGAGAGCATCCTTTCCAGGTGCCTCCCTGGGTCTAATCCTCTTCCAGGCAGCTGGGCTGGTCTCTGCCTCTTCCAGGCAGCTGGGCTGGTCTCTAGTCTTTGCAGGTCAGTTTGTCTGGGTCTTCTTGGCAGCTTGGCTCATCCAGAATCTCTGCAGCACAGCTTCCTTCCGTCTGAGAGGGACTCTCAGCTTCTATTGCTTACTCTGGCAGAAATGGGACCTAAAGAATCTGGTCAGTTTCAGAGGCCTCCTGACCCTATTTTGAGTTGTTTACCTCCGTGCTTAAAGAGCTTCCAGCAGGATGGAATATTTCAATTGCTGAGGAGACTATTACAGAGCTGCCTGTAATCCCAGCATTCAGAAGGTTGAAGCAGGACAACTAAGGATTCAGGAGACCAACCTGAGCTATATAACAAGATCCTGTCTATAAAGGGCTGTGGCTGTGGCTTAGTGATAGAACACTTGCCTGACATGTATGAAGACCTCAGTTCAATTACTGAGGTGGGGATGGTAAAGGCAGGAAATTTTGGGGGCCAGCAAGATGGCTCAGCACTGAGCAGGTAATGGTACTTGTCACACAATGTGACAAAGAAGTCTGGAGATCTGGGCTTGATCCCCATGGTGGGAGGAAAGAACCAGTTCCACAAAGTTGTTCTCCGACTTTCACAGGCATACTCCCCACCCACTAATAGTAAATAAATAAAGAAATACATACTTACATACATGCATACATACATACATACATACATACATACATACATACATAAGCTATCTATTCATGACTTTTATTGGTCTATTCAGCATAGAGGATTCCTGGAAAGAAGGAATGGCTAGGCTGCTCTCACAGCCATGAGCAAGAAGATGTAAGTGAGGATGTTCTGTTGCTCTACTATCAGTGAGGTTATTGCTCTTTTAATTTAATCCTTTGTCTGCCTTGGTAAGGACAAAGCACACTTCATTTCATGCAAAAGGCCTTCCTTAATGGAAGGGTCTGAGAAAACCCTTTAATGGAGGGGCTGTACACTAGATCACTTTGCCTCCAGCTGCAAAATCTATTAGTATCCCCAGTCTCCAAGGAGGCTCTGCTGCAACCAAGAGGCCATTGGCAAGGAGCGGGATGGAGGGAGGGTGGGGGCGGGGTCTCTCACCAAGCCTTCCTCAGCAGGTGGAAAAAAACTGAGTGGCTACCAGAAGAAAGCTCACAGGGAGAACGTCTTTGGATCCCAGTCACCTGCATCCTCATCAGAATACAGAAGAAACCCCTGGGGACATAACTACATCAAGATATAAGCCTGAGCACCCACACCAGCCATCAGCCTATGTGCATGTCACCACTGGGCACCTGAAATGTGGCTACCCTAATGGTGGTGGGCCCAGGAGTAAAGCGTTTACCATGTTCTAAGATCATATGAAAAGTGAACATAAAATATCTCACTTGTCATTTGGTGATATGTTATACATATTGAATTGAGCTATATTATAACTACTGTAACCGAGGAAGAGAGAACAGAGGTCTATAGAGAGGAATTGACATGAGATCATACTTCAGAGGAGCTGTATTAACAAAGACAGCTTTCAACCATAGTGTGTGGGGGGGGGCGGGGGGGGGCGGGGGGGGGGGGGGGGGGCCGGGGGCATGATTGGCCCGAGAGTGGGAGAGATTCAAGGACAGAGCACGTCGTACGGTAGGCAGCATGGCAGGGCCGTGAAGGAGAGGAAGTTCCAAAGAACAGTTTCCTTAGGAGAGACAACTGCCATGTTTAGCATGACAGGAATCCACACAACCAAGTGGCCCTTCTGACTCATGGGTTTTTGGGGAATGGTGGGAAGTTACACGCTTGTGACTTAGCCTACAGTCCAGGAGGCAGATGCTAGTTCAGATTTGGTCCTGGACACCAGAGGGGATGGAGGGGCTGGACTTTGTCACTGCGAGTTCCTGTCAGGTCTTTGTCCCAAGGGACAGACTGAAGGGGTATGAGAGAGACGCACCAGCGAGAGGGTCTGTATCTAACAAGGATTAAAGCCGCCTGATTTCTTGTACTTTCAATGTGGCCACCGAAACACTGAAAACAACATATGCAGCATTCATTCCTGGCTGCGCAGGACAGTGCAGTAATGAACAGGGGTGGTTGAAATGACACACAGCTTCACGCCTATCAGGTTTCTTTAAAGGGACCCAGTGAAGCCGCAGAGGGGGTGGCTTCTAAGTGCACCCCCAGTTTCCATGCTCTGTGACGTGCTTTCACTTCCCAAAGGGACACTAGCTCACCAGAGCATGTGGCTCTGGCAGGCCTTGCCTTCTCCCCCATTCCCTCTGCCTTGCTAAAAACCATTAGATTACATTCCTAAAGCTAGCCACCAAGATCTATGCCCTTATTCGGCTGCTTCCTCCTCCTGAGGCTGACCACCAAGGTCCAGCAATCAAAAGTCCCCTTTGGCTCACCTCATTAACATGCCCAATTAAAATTAAACACCTCATCCTATCATGGGGTTCCCCCTTTACCTTTATAAACCTGCATTTGCCTATGTGTCACGCCTGTCTCCTCTCTATCCAGAGGCCATCCTTTTCCCCTCTGGGACAAATACCCCTGCCCCTTTCCCTTGTCCCCTTCCCCTTCCCTTGTCCCCTTCCCCTTCCCTTGTCCCCTTCCCCTTTCCCTTGTCCCCTTCCCCCTTCCCTTGTCCCCTTCCCCCATCCCTTGTCCCCTTCCCCCTTCCCTTGTCCCCTTCCCCTTCCCCTGGTCCCCTTCCCCTTCCCTTGTCCCCTGTCCCCTTTACCACCACGTTCCCGCCCATTCTAACACAGACCTCCCCTCGCCTCTTAAAATTACACCTACAAGGTCATTTGCCGCTGTTTTCTGCCTGAGTCAAAAAGCAGCCACTTTTCTTTCCCACTTAATAAAGGATCTCTCTGTGAAAAGGGCGTTTGGTGTCCTCTGTGCCTCATCTGGGGTCTGGGAAGGACCCCACTGTTTGGGGTCCCCTTCACCCCTTAAACTGGATAAGGACTGGAATGTGTGTCAGTTTCCAGGGTCGGGGCTCAGTGTGTGCTCTAGCTCTGTCTCAAATCTCCCTTCATGTTGGGAGGGAGGCATATCGAGCCCATCAGCTAAGGTAACCGGCACAGACGAAGGCCCAGGTGGCTCTCAGTACGTTTCAGTGCTTACTCGAGTCTGTTCTCACTCTGCTCAGCGGTTCTGAGCACAGTACTAAAAACAACCTGAAGTTTGCATGCTAATTCAGCATTTGCCTGCTGTGTACAGGAATCTGCATTCTTCATGCAGCAGCTGCATCTGTTCCCAGCATATGCCAAACACGAGAAACAAGTGTTCAAGCCTTTCTGATCAAACTAGTCACTGTGCAGACGCCCCACTACGTTTAGATCCCCACAACCCCAAACTCTTGAGAACATGAGCAGTCAGGACACCTGTGTTTAAAGTTCCCCTGTGGTTGCAATTTCAAGCCAAAGGTGAGCAGCATGAACTTGGACAATGGAGAGCTAGCAATATCCTTTCTGCTTTGCATAGCAAACCGTGCCTCTCAGTACCCCCAGTGCCCACATCAACCATCTGAATATGAAGGCCATGGAGAATGTGGTATTGCCCAGATCATTATTACTTTTGTCCAGTTTTTGATCCTCTGGACAGTGTAAGCTGTTCAGTCCCACACACAAGTTAAACACATCATTAATGCTTTCTATGGCAAGCCAGAGGCACCTCTATGCAGACAGCCCCACAGCCTGTGCATGCCCAGGCTTACAGTTCCCCCAAAACCACTTTAACATCGCTGTATATTTTAAAGGGAGCTACCCTGTCATACTGTTTCCCTTGGGCAGCCTCCCTTCCAGGTGACAACTGCACCTGAAATGGGTTTCTGAAGGGATGGAACCATATGCCAGCTGCATAACTTGCAAATGTATTAAAATGGAAATATAAAATAGAAATTTAGCTAGGTACAGTGGAGCATACCTGTAATCCCAGCACTTGAGAGGCTGAGAAGCTGAGGCAGGGGAGTTACAAACTTGAGGCCAGCCTGGGCTATCAGACCCTATCTGAAAATATGAAAACACCAAAAATACAAAAATAGCCAGGTGTGGTGGCACACACCTTTAATCCCAGCACGTGGAAGACAGAGCCAGACAGATTTCTGTGAGTTTGAGTTCCAGGATAGCCAGGGATATGTAGAGAAACCCTGTCTCAAAAAACCAAATTATTTACACACACACACACAATGTTGCTTTTTTCTTTTTTCTTTCTTTCTTTTTTTTTTTTTTTTTTTTTTTGGTTTTTCGAGACAGGGTTTCTCTGTATAGCTTTGCGCCTGTCCTGGAACTCACTTGGTAGCCCAGGCTGGCCTTGAACTCACAGAGATCCGCCTGCCTCTGCCTCCCGAGTGCTGGGATTAAAGGCGTGCGCCACCACCGCCCGGCTGTTGCTTTTTTTCAAAGCTAAAATGTCTTCACTTGGACCCTGTGGTGGTTTGAATGAGAAATGTCCCTCATAGTCTTGGGAATTTGAACTATTAGTGTTGATGTTTGGGTAGGCTTAGGTGGTGTACATCACTGGGGGTGAGCTTTGAGAGCAAAGAGCCTCACCTATTTCCAGTTTGTTCCTTGCTTTGTGCTTTACAGTTGAAGATGTGTGCCGCCAGGATTACAGCTGGTTGCCATGACTCCCAGCCATGATGGACCCTTATTATCCCTCTGGAACCATAAGCCAAAACAAACTCTTTCTTCCTTAAGTTTCCTTGATCATAGTGTTATATCACAGCAACAGAAAAGTAACTAATACAGACCACAGTACAACTTTTACAAACTTTGCCATCATTATCATACTGAGTGATAATCATTTGATGTGTGCACCCATCACACTCAGAACACAACACCCAAACATAGCACTTGGCAATTAAGAAAAATGAAGAAACAAGAAGGTCCCTCTGACCTTGTCTCTACTTTCCTAAGGCATCATAAGACCCTCATCCCAGGGGCCTCTTGCTCTATACATTGAGGCTTAGAGGAACCTGAATAGACAGACCTCACTTAAGTACCCTTGTTTTTGTTTTCTGTCTGATTATAGTTTTATACAGTGTCTATTTTTTTTTCATGGAACCTGAGCATAAAAACACATAGTCTGGAGCTGGAGAGATGGCTCAGTGGGTAAGATCACTTGGTATATAAACATGAGCATCTGAGTTCAGATTCTGGCACTCATTTAAAAAAAGATAGCAGATGAGATTGAACATGTCTGTAATCCTAACACTGTGGGGACTCAGACACGGGAGTATCGGTGGGGCTTGCTGGCCTCTGTCTAGCTCCAGGTTCAGTGAGAGACCCTGACGGGAAGGATAGAGCAGAGAGTGAGAGAACAGGGCACCCGGGGGCTTCCTCTGCCTCCTCCAGCTCTTGCACACGTGCACGCACACACACATGCACACTCACACATGCATACACACTCCTCCACCCACACATACTTCATTTTCCACAGGGCTCTGAAGCTTCATTTCTGAGGGTTTCCATATCCTACAAAACTTTGGTTAAATAATATGCTATGTTTTTCTCCTTTTTTGTTTTTGGTTTTTTGGTTTTTTGTTTGTTTTGAGACAGGGTTTCTCTGTGTAACAGCCCTGGCTGTCCTAGAACTCACTTTGTAGACCAGGCTGGCCTCAAACTCAGAGATTCTCCTGCCTCTGCCTCCTGTGTACTAGGATTGAAGGTGCGCTCCTCCATCTCCTGTGTACTAGGATTGAAGGTGTGCTCCACCATCTCCTGTGTACTAGGATTGAAGGTGTGTTCCACCATCTCCTGTGTACTAGGATTGAAGGTGTGCTCCTCCATCTCCTGTGTACTAGGATTGAAGGTGTGCTCCACCATCTCCTGTGTACTAGGATTGAAGGTGTGCTCCTCCTCCATCTCCTGTGTACTAGGATTGAAGGTGTGCTCCTCCACCATCTCCTGTGTACTAGGATTGAAGGTGTGCTCCTCCACCATCTCCTGTGTACTAGGATTGAAGGTGTGCTCCACCATCTCCTGTGTACTAGGATTGAAGGTGTGCTCCACTATCTCCTGTGTACTAGGATTGAAGGTGTGTTCCACCATCTCCTGTGTACTAGGATTGAAGGTGTGCTCCACCATCTCCTGTGTACTAGGGTTGAAGGTGTGCTCCGCCATCTCCTGTGTACTAGGATTGAAGGTGTGCTCCTCCACCATCTCCTGTGTACTAGGATTGAAGGTGTGCTCCACCATCTCCTGTGTACTAGGGTTGAAGGTGTGCTCCACCATCTCCTGTGTACTAGGATTGAAGGTGTGCTCCACCACTGCCCGGCTGTGCTTCCCTCTTCCAAACAGTCTTCTGTCACTAGGGTGTCAGCTGTGACCACTGCAAGGAAAAGACTGTTATTTTTCCCCCAGTCTCAGGAATGGCTTACTTCTAGACTGTCAAATCCTTCAGGTCAGTGTAATTTCATCTTCTTTGTTTCCAGATGATCTAACATGCCTGGATAGCACTCTTGGTAGAAGTCCAAACAAACAAAATAAATAATAAAGTACATTTTGGTGTGGTGACTAATCCACTCTAGGAACTCTTTCCCACTGGTCCCTCTCAAGCAGTGGTGGCCAGAGGACACAGTTTTGGTCAGTGACAATTAATGGAAGTATTATTATGCTTCCCTACCCAAAAGCAACATACTAGGCTGGCCTGTCTCCTTTACCTTAAACCCCATCTTACTTCCTTTTCCTCTGTTTGGCTTTGGAGCATTGTGACAGAACATGTGAACAGCCATCTTGCAACCATGAGGTTAGAAAAACAGGACAAAGCAAAACATGCTCCATATGGAAGAACAGAAACAGAAAGCATTCAGCTTTCTCCAAATGGCACAGCACCTGCCCTGGGTGGTCTGGCTGTCCCCAGACTTCTGGATTATGGGAACATACATACACACACACACACACACACACACACACACACAGAGACACAGACACACACACAGACACACACACACACACACACACACACACAAATGCACACACTCAAATTCATCTCCTGTGGTTATATTTTCTCTTATCTGCCCTCCATGACGAGTATGCTCTCAGTAAATACTCATTTAAAGCACTTGCTATTTGTTGCGTGACAGTTTCCTGAAACATTCCATCCTGCAGGGAAGCTCCTTAAGCAGGAAGGTAAACCACTCAAAGTAGCTTCAGGAAGTCCCTGAAACTGACCAGATTCACCAGGGCCCTCCCTGCCACAGAAAGCAATACAGCTTCAAAGGATTCTGAGACCAGACCATCTGCCTGGAAGAGGTTCAGACCAACTGAGGCACCTGGGAAGGACACTCTCCAACCTGTTGAGCTGCCTGCAGGCTGTGCAGTGTGCTCCAGGCTCCTGGCTTTTGTGAACTGTCACCTATGCTGGGGTGGGCCTTGGTGATGCAGCTGTCTTTGAGTCATTTCTGCTCCTGTAAGCAATCCCTCACTCACACTCCTGTCAGTAGCCCCAATAAATGTTTTGGTTCAGCAAGTTGGACTTTGGTGGCATCCATGCTTTGGTCTGTTGTGGGCTCCCTGTCTGGGGTGAGCGTGTGTGTGTGTGTGTGTGTGTGTGTGTGTGTGTGTGTGTGTATGTGGCATCTCCCCCGGGAGAATTTTGTCACACAGCGTTGTTGCTTTCAGTAGTGTGTGCATCCACCCATTCCACATTCTCTTCTGCATGCCAATGCTGACTCAAATGAATCTTGAACAAAAGAATGAATGAATCTTTTTTAACAAAATGACATCTTCTAAGAAAAACAGCTATCTGTTAATTTAGAGATGCCCGCAGTAACCTTCCAGGAGCTATTTCAGACCCTGTGGCAACCTGCATTGGTCCTGGAGATTATTCCCGTGGATTGCTTTGTCCTGTTAGGAAAACCAGTTCTGTTGAAGCTGCGGATCCTCAGCAAATGGAAGAAGCTGCAGCCTGACTGCCCCATTTTAGAGTGTGCTTCTCTAGAGGGTAGGGTTGGCAGCTGGGCACCCTGTTCCCTTGGTAAACCTTCGTGTCTTCCTCCAGGCTGTCCAAGTAGCTGCAGGGCAAGTTTGGCCTCATCAAAGCAAAGAAAGGCACCCTTCCCAGGAACAGCTCAGACGCTTCACCTGGGGTTGCTGGGTCTAAAAGCCTCAGCTCCAAGAGAGAATCTGATTTCAAATGGGAGAAAGGAGACCTAAGCCTTCTCAGACTGGATGGTGAGGCAACTCTGTGGGACCCAGTCCCTGTATGCACCAAAAATCCCTGAGACTTAATTTTCCTTTTAAAAGAAAAACACCTTTGGAAGGACGTCAGTGCCTGGTTGGCTGTGTATTTCCTGTGCTCATGTTCAAAATAGCATGGTGGCTTCGCATCATCTTGGAAGCGAATGCTGTCAGCTTGGCTGGCCTGGGCCAGGTGGCTTCACATGCAGCCTCTCACAGGAGCTAGCCCCGCCTACTCCAGGTACTCTCCTGCTTCTGCTGTCACTTGGGAAGCACAGGAGCTCAACAAGGTTAAGAGTTTGTCCAGGATCACAAAACGCCTTGCACCCAGAGCCCTGGCCGGACCTTGGAAGTGGCAGTACATCCCCCTGCTGTCCTTGCTACTCACCTGACAGGCTTGGCCGTCAGGCTCCTGCCCCAAAGGTGGTGTGTACAGCAGCAGCCTCGGATACTTACACTGAGGGGTATGTTCCGGCTTGTGTCTTCTGGGTCAAAGGCCTCCACCTGGTAAATGAATCCAGGATTTGTTCTTTCTACTACATAGAGGTTTAAACCTGTTCCAAGTCAAAAGAAATAAGAGTGTCTCATCAGATAGGGAACTCCAACACCAAGCCATCCAGACACTGCAGCTAAAGGGAACCAGCTAGGCATGCTGGTATCATGGGACAGAGAGAGCAGCCATGATAAGACCCAGGGAAAGACCACCTGAGCCAAGCTGTTTATGGAGATCACTACGATGCTAGGTGTCACGCCTCAGTCACCTCCTCCACTGGGAGGTGACTCTGGACTGTCATTAGCTGGAAAGAGGACCAGATGAGAGGGAACCAGATGAGAAGGAAGATGGAAGCCACCCTAGTGCCTCCAGTGTGACACCAGTCACATTCAGATCCATCTTCTTATGTGAAAGATGTGAGACATGCACAGACTCTCAGCAGAAGGGACTCGGGGTGAGGACACAGAGAAGGGTGGGAGAGGGGGTGGGACTAAAGAGTGCTTTGAGAGGCTTGCTAAGTCTGAGAAGCCTTTTAGCTGACCAAGAGACAGTGGCAGATTGACGTCTGAGTTTTGAGTTAGGGAGAGCCCAAGAGGAACAATGGACCTGGGGCTCTCGTTGCAGAGTACACACAGCCAGGAGTTTGGTGAGATCTGGTGGGAAATGCCCCTAGGTTCCATCTTCTTTATTTTTATTGGTTTTTTATTTATTATCAATGTCTCTGTGTGTGAATGCACATGTGCACATGTGTGCATGATGTGTGTGGGTGTGTATGCCACAGTGTGTGTGAAGATGGAGAATAACTGTGTGGCTCAGCTCTCTCCTTCCACTTTGGTGTATGTGCTGGGTGTTGAACTCAGGTTGCCAGGCTTACATAGTAAGAGGTCTTACCTGCTGAACCATCCCACCACCCCTTGTTTTTACTTTTTGTGATGTTGAGGATTGAACCCATGGTGCTGTGCGTGTTACGCAAGCATTCTGCCACCAAGCCACATCCCCAGATTTCCATCCTTCGGTCATCCCCACTGGCTCCCAGGCAGGCCCAGAGCATGTGGTACCCACAGAGTCTGTGAGAGAAAGCAAGACAGCTGGACAGTGGCTGCAGAATAAGGTGGCAAACCTGTGGAGGGCTGAGCCCAGGTTCCCCTACATTTCCCACTTGGAGTTCCCTGCCTTCAGCGTTCTTCCCAGGACTGAAAGGGACAGAGAGAAGCACAGATGCAAGGCTCTAAAAGCTGCTGGGTGTCAGGACTGGGCGTGCCGAGGAAGACATTCCATTTCCCCCTGCTCGTTAAGCAGCTGCCTTTTCTGAGGAAGCAGCTGCTTCTTCATTTTCTTTTTCTGTTTGGCTCTGTCCCGCAGGGTCCTCTATGAGGCCGCTGTCTGGGGATGTCTCACCTTGTGCCAAGTTGCCTTGAAACTGAGGCGGCTCGTTCACATCTGTCACCTGAACAGTTAGGACCTGCAAGTCTGTGACACCAACATCATCTTTAACATAAATCTGCAAATCAAATATTTTTGGTCCTGTTTCAAAATCCAGTTGCTCCTTCCCAGTGGTGACAACCTAAAACAAAATGCAAGATTCTCAGCAGTGCACACAAAAGGCCAGCTTTGTATGCAAGCGCTTTGCAAGGGGCTCTGACTAGGAAGGGCGCATCCTGCCTCCTGGTGACCATTCTTCACTCACTGTCAGAGGTAGCTCCTCTTCTGCCTTAGTCCTTCCAACATAAGCCCCGCCCCCAGGACACTCCTCAGAAGGCACTCCTGGGGGTGATGCTGCTTTTCATAGGAAAAAGCAAAACTATTCTGGAGACATTCTGGTGTGATTAACTGGAGATGGAAAGCCACAGAATTTGATTACCTACCACACTTAGCACTAGACCCCCGGACAGGCACCTTAGCTACCCTGGACACAGCTCCTACAAGCCCAGGCACATTTCTGTGGATTAGTTATCCCCTAAAATGCTCGTGTTGAAATGGAATGACCAGTGTTCTATCACTGGCTGATGTGAGCTAACCAGTAAGAGGCGGTGGATGGTGAGCACACCATTCTGCTGAGTGAATCAATGCTTCAGTCTCGAGAGTGGGCTGCCACAGAGCCAAGCCAGCTTCCCAGGCCTTCCTTCTTTAACCATCTCACTCTCGTCCTTGTCCCCTCACCACGGTGTGTTGGTCACGCTCTTCTGCAGCTAGAGGGCCCTGGCCAGGTACCATCACCTTGACTTTGGACACCCAGCCTCCAGAACAGGAAAAATCACTTTCTTTTCTTCATAAGTTACCCAGCCTATGGCGTGCTGTTATTGGAGTAGACATCAGAGTGAGCAGACATCCAGGATTAATCTCCTTCTCTCCTGTCCCTCCTCCGTCTTCCTCTCTGTCTTCTTTTGAATTAGTGGGGATTGAGCCCAGAACCTCACACATACTAGGCTAGTACTCTACCTCTGTACTCTAACCCTGGCTGAAACATTGTATTTCTTCTAGAACTTTGACTGCTAACGCCAGGACACTTAGCATCACATGACGAAAGCACTTGGCTCTGGTCCATTACTCTGCTGAACTTCCATGTGACCCCAGGAGAGTTGCTGACCCTTCTGCCTTTGTTCCCACGTGACTATAACTCAGCGAGCCAGCCCTGTGCTAGGTGAGCTGCTGACACTTTGTAACAGAGGTGAGGGTCAGGAGGGAGAAGAGTTTGCTGTAAGCTATCTCTATTTAGAGAGGGCTGCATGGAGGGCTGCATGGAGGAGGTGGTAGATAACAGGTTTGATCTTGTAAGATCTAGACTGGTTACAAGAAGAGATGGTAGCCACAGGTGTGAATGTGCACAGTGGAGGGAGACAGGATGGATGAGGGTGGAGAAGGAAGAGGTGGCCTGGCATCTACAGAGAGCCTGTCTGTGTATATGCCTCATAGCCACTTATCCAGAGCTGGGCTGTCTGTGCTGTCTATGGACGGTGAGGCAGACTAGCACATCATAAGCAAAGACTCTGAACCAAACTAACTGACTTCAAAGCTCAATTTCCCATTATGTAGCCTTCCCATGCCTCAGTCTTACCATCTGTAATACAAGGATAAAGTAACACCTGCTTCATAAGGTCGTTGTGGAGCTTGAATGAGCTAACTCAAGGACTGTGCCCAGCACCATCTGGCACTAAGAACCCTGTGCAAAGGTTGACTTCATCCCTGGGTAGTGGAAACTGCTTGGGGAGTACACATCCACCCAGCCAGCAGGCACAGTCCAGTGCCTCCTTATATACCAGCTTCCTGCTCAGGCTGGAGCCTCCTTTACGTCCTGTTAGATGGATCCTTTCCTTCCACATCACCTATTGCTGCTTCCTTCTCCTTGGAGCTAGCTAGGACTCTCTACAGGAGGCAAGTAGACTTCTCACAAGCATCCAACTTTGCATCTTAGAACCAAAAGAATCATGCGGCTACCAACAGAAATGGAAAAACTGTCTGGTCTCACCAGTGCTTACAAATGTTTATGGATCTGCCCCTTGCCAAGCCATTTTGGTGTTTTATTTGTCATGATAACTGTAGATCGGCAAACATCACTCCACTTCACATATAGGGAGGCTGAGTCAGGGAGGGAAGGGGCTCTCCTGAGGCACCAGGTGGGAGTGGGGAGCTTCAGTTTAGCTACAGAATTCTGGGGTAAAATCGTAAGTTTGGCTTTGTGTATTTGGGCTTCAGCATCATCCTGAGCAAAGCTGAGCAAAGTTTTGGGTCCATAGCTCTCAGAACAGTTAACAGGACAAGAGAGAGGTCAAACTGAGCATGGGAGATGAAAGAGAGGAAGGCACTGGCCTCCACAGGACCTTGGAGAGCTCCTGGGCTGCTGCTGGGTCCTACCTCCTGTCCCTCCCCTGCCTGGGTGGCTCAGAGCTATCCTTAGAGACTCTCATCCAGGAGAACGTTGTTCCCCCCCCCCCCAGGGGGGCCATCACTAGTCCTATAGGGCTAAGGAGGCCCTCTGCTTGGCAGTAGTGGGGTCTACTTGTGAATTAACAGCTCAATTAAATATGTTTTGTATTGTTTTTTAACGAGATCTCCAGAGCTAGATGACCTGGTTTCCAGTCACAGTCAGCTACATATTAGCTGTGCAAGCTAGGACAAACAACTCAGTCTTTCTGTGCTTTGTTTTCCTCATCTGTGGAGCCATGGTACCTTGAGGATTTCAAGAGCAGGAGTGAGTGTGAGAATCATTTTCAGTGGTGTCCAGAACATAGGATGTACTCTGTAAGTGTGAGCAGTTGTCAAGACTTAGGGGAACAGACTGGCAGCAGCTACCGAATGCAGGCCATATGTTAAGAATAGATAGACAGGGCAGCTGAGTCCTGGAGCCAGCATCTGGCTCCTGGGAACTCCCGTGGGATGATGATGGAAAAACTGACTGAACCCATCCCAGAGTGGAGAGACACTGGGCTCTGGCCTCAGGGAATGGGTTCCACAGGGCAGCTGTCGGCCCCTGACCTTCCTCTTTCTTTGAAGCTCCCCTAGTAATGCAGAGGATGCGCTACATTTAAGAACTGGCGGGGTCGCGGTGGCGCACGCCTTTAATCCCAGTACTCAGGAGGCAGAGCCAGGTGGGTCTCTGTGAGTTCGAGGCCAGACTGGTCTACAGAGCAAGATCCAGGACAGGCACCAAAACAACACAAAGAAACCCTGTCTTAAAAAACCAAAAAACAAAACAAAAAGAACACCGGTATGGACCCCATGGAAGCAACTAAGTCTAGACTAGGCAGGCTTGAGCCCAGTATGTCCCACAAGGACTCAAGGGACCCATGGTAGAGCTGGCTCTAAGTTCAGGAGGCTGCCAGACCTGTTGAGTAAGGGGACTGAGGAGGAGAATGCTGAAGGCCAGCCAGTCCAGACCCTGGATCCTAAAGATATCCTCAGGCAGGCTCTCACTAGGGGAAAGTGACAACTTTGGTAAAAACTCAAATGACAAGCTAGAAAACAGAGCAAGCATGGCGTGACACATGAGCTCGAATATTTGGGTCTGAGGCATCTGAAAGGAAACGTGCACATTGCGGGTCTAGACATTGAGACTTCTGCTTACACATGGGTGTGTGTCTTTCATATTAAATATACTTGCTCTTTCAGATAGTCCCCTAAAAAAGTCACAGAGTCACAGCAGGGTAGACTCCCTAGATTCAAGGTCACCGAGGACCCAAAATGTCAAGAATCACCTCCTCCCTTCCAAGGAACAGGGTAGGCCAGTGCACTCTACCACCCAGTAACATGTGAGGTCAGAATGTTCAAGGAGACTGCAGAAGAATAGAAGGAAAGGCCGAGGAGGCTGGACATCTAGCACAGGGGCTCTGGGGGCGCTTGGCAGAGGAGAAGTTAGAGCAGTAGTGGAGGAAGGGTCTCTGGAGTCCTGTGCGTATCTTCTTACAGACACGGGGCACGAGTCAGAGGCGGCTCACCTCAAAGCTGGTCCCTGATAGTCTGTTCACCCTGAAGGCTTCAGTGAAGGGACTTGGGTTGACCACCATGGGAAATCCTGGCATCACAGGTGACAATGATACTGATAAATTCACGGAAAACTCATGCACCAAAGTTGCAGGTGGAGCATTCTCTGGCACGTTGCTGGTGGCGGGCAGGTGGATCAGGTGCAGTGCTTCTCCTCCTGCAGATTTAGACAGAGACGAGACGGCATAAACACCAAGTGGTTGGCTGGAAACAGAGGTTTCATTGCTTGGTCTGTGACTTCATTTCGTGGCAATAAAGGGGGCTGGTCATTCCCCAAGACTAAATGCTTTCTAGACACTGGAAGTGAAAACATGAGGTCTTCTGGGAGCCAGGGAAACAGCCAGACCAAACAGCCATGAAATCTGCTGCCGCTGGGGAACAAAGGCTCTGGTTCTCCCTCCTCCCTCCCAGCCTCGGAAGAGCCAGAAAAGAACCACTTAAAAGCCTTAGTGTGGTAATGATGCTCTCTCTTGCAGGTCTTTGTGTGGTAATGATGTCCTCTCTCTTGCAAGGGCCCAGAAGATTCTGGAAGCTTATTTTCCTCCTCGAGGCAATGTTGGATTCATGAGGTCATCTGAGAATTGAGTGTGCATGACTAGAGAACTCCAGAATAGTGGGGGATTTCTCCTCAGCCATTAACAATGTCAAGGACAATGAATGGTCTGTTGCTGGAGGCTGTTTGGGGGCATCCTGTGGAGGATCAGTCAGTGTGATTAATACTAATTTCACAGAGGAGAAAATGAGAGAGTCAGGAGGGCACATGGATCGCTTTGGGCTTCACTAGAGAGGGAATTTTATAATTTAAGAGAGAATGTGCTTCTCCCAGGAAAGACTGGGGGTCATTCTAAGGTCCCCATGATATTGTGCCAGACTTGGCCACAGCAGAAACCATATCCCCTCATGTTTTTATAATCTTGCTAACTAAAGTGG